>OMOT01027220.1:9995-21272 GCA_900312575.1 Acanthochaenus luetkenii | reverse complement strand
GGGGGGGGGGATAAAGTATTATTATGCTTTATTGTGTTAAAAATAGTACCAGAAAAGTTGTGAAATGGTGTCCATTAAGTCAATATAAGTAACAGACATTGTTTTAGAGCTAATGCCTTTCTCCACATAGAGTCTGGGATCTGATGTGTGTTGTAGATCCACAGCCAGGTTGCCAGACTAATTAATGTAGTGGGATTGGGCATCCTGCCCGTGATATATCGACAGGGAACAAAGAGTTCTGCTCTTTTATCATCTCTAATAGAAAGGAACTCACAGGACCAACAACAATTGCTTGAGTGAGCACGGAGAAGTCCTGCTTGGAAAGCTTGAAATAGAATGTGCGTTCTGTTGGGATCCGTGAATTTTAAAAAATCCCGTTTACAGTTTTCTTACATAATCCTTAATTATGCATTTAGAACGTCAGTTCACTGTAGAGACACTAATGGTTTCTGCACGCTCTTTGTGATTCTTTATCTGCACATGTGACCACATTGATAGCAATGTTGCGTTTTAAGGAAGGTCTCTAATGTTATCTGGCGCCGTACCTCGGCGAGCGGTCAGGTGTTTGTCTGCATTTTGGACTCTCATCCTGAGGTTTGGAGACTTTCACTGCGGCGGCGATGGGGCAGCCTGAGAGACTAGTTGGAGGAAATCAAACACATTAGCCTAATACTGTAACTAATCTATGAACAGGGTGCAGGTTTCTAATGGCTTGCTCCTGTGGATGTACCTCCGGTGGGTGCTACGGTTGCTGTTGACATGGCCTCTTCCTGTGCACCCAGGCGTAGGGCACTTGAGGACGTTCTCATGCATGGCCAGGACTACGGAGACAAAGACAGAAAGAGGAGATAAGACAGTGGGCTCATTGGTCCGGAATGATTCAAAGATTCAACATGTGTACAACAGGTCCAACATAATCCAGTTGAAACACTATAAGATGATTAGCTTTTTAAATATCAATATATATATATATATATATTGAGAAGTGAATATTTATCATTTTGGAAAAAAATACACACAACCTATCCATACATTTAATGATAATTTTATGTAACTAGCTGGTACACTACAGACCCATAGAGCATAGATCCTATAGAGACAGAAACTGGAGGAAAAAGCAAACGGCTAATTGTGTGAAAATGCTGCACGGTGGCCTGAAATGTAAATAGCTTAGTGCAAAGAGGAATATAACAAGACAGCTGATTATATTCTTCAAAACATCCACGCTGCTAGAGGTCCGCTCTGTATCCTCAGAAACGTCTCTTCTGTGCATATTCTCCAATTAGTTTGTGGGAGTTGTCTATTTATTTTTGAATACTGCCTTAGCTAGCCCTTTGATTTGCAAACACTGCCTCCCGTCTAAGACCGCGCGCTTTTTTAGAAAAAGTTAATTACTTTTTCTGTTCCTTTTGTAACATTACTGTTTAATGTGGAATGTTTGTTGAGTTGTATTTGAAATGACTTAGCAATCGGCAATTTGAAGAAAAAGAACAAGAACAAGAAAAAAGAATTCAATATTCACACAGTACAAGTTTATTTGTGTTTCCTGCACATCACTTAATTGAACTGAGAGTATACGCTATAAGGCTTTTTTGCATTTGCGCCCATGCTAAGAGGATTCCAATAACTAGGCTGACAGTTTTTAAACACAAGTATATATTATCCATAGACTAGTATATATGCACTGTTTGTATGTTTGTAGGACTTACTCTCTGGGGGAACTCTGACTTTATGAGGACACCCAGACAGACTCCTATGGTGGGGGTACAGGCCAGTCACATGTCCAGTGCCATCACAACCGGGAGTTGGGCACCTTATATCCTTCTTATCTGTCCGAGGGGAATCTGTGGACACAAGGGCATCCCATTGAATATAATGACCCGATGATACAATTGCTAGCGAGGTCTGACTGTATTTCTGCTTGAACTTCTGCTTTCTGTGTCGATTCATATGCATTCTGTCAAGAAATGTAGAAATGAGTGGTGGGAAATATCTAAATGCACTTGTACTGTACTGTATACATTACAGTGCGTAACATATTGTACATAAGACCATGCAGATTGCAATATCATGCAAAGCCAGACACTTTTTCACGACATGCGTCTATTAATCTGTCATTTTAGTTAAGGCTGCAGTTCAACACAGAGCGTTCACTTCTTAATGCCCATCCATCCAAAGATTACATCTAGGATTACACATTTAGCTGCAGTCATTTGAAGAATCAGAGGAAAACATGAGAGGTACTTTAGGAGGATTTAAGACTTCATGGTTAAATATCCAGTTGATTCCTATCAAAATCCAATATTCTGAGTAGTAGCAATTCCATCAGAAAATGTTGTTCTTTTTTATTTTTGTCTGGTTATTTATTACTTTACAGGTTGCCAAAATGTTTTTAAGAGGATTTCCTCCCTATGATTTCCCCCTGAGTATGGTTATTTTATTCCTTTAATGTTTTTCAGCACCCAATCGTCCAAATCACAAGATACACACACAAGGTACATTTCTAAATTAAAGCACTGATGCAGTAACTGTTCATTCTTATCAACATTCACGGACCAAAAGATACCATATCAGAATACGTATATTACTTCAATATATCAACAACACTATTGCACTTCTAGCAATCTACGAAGTACGAGCACCTTTTCCTCCATGATAGTTCAGTCTGCTGTCCATTTCCATCATTCTGTGGTGCCTTCTCTCATTGGTCATCTGCTCCATGAGGAACCGGTCCATCTCCCTGTAGGCGTGGTGTAGGACCTGTCTTTGCTCCGTCTGCAGGGCCATGGCCTGCTCTAACAGGCTCACGTTCACTCTTCCCCGGCCCATTTCAAGGCCTCTCTCTTGGAGGCCCAGTGCCCAGCCCTCCAGCCGGGGTGGCCTCTCCACCTCCGCTTCCCCCTCGCCGTCCTCCTCTGTGGGGAGCGGCCTATACCGTAGCGCCTCAGCCTGGAAAATACTCGTTTGACCCATCGGACCACCTAGCTCTGAGTCAGGGTCTTCTCTCATGTGGCCGTTCCGGAGGTCTTCTGAGGCTCTACAAGGACTGCTGTTAGAGCCGTTCACCTTGACGGACAGAGACAGAGGCTCCCACTCAGCTTCCCGAATGTGTCCGTATGGATTCTGCGGCGATGAAGTACAAGTAGCACTCATCCTGTCTTGACTTTGGTCTTCCTCTTCATTAATGAGCTCTTCCTCTTCTTCATCCACCAGAGGTTCAGATGTCTCTGCCTCACACTGTGGAGAGCCATCTGATGCAACTTCGGACCATCCAAAGGAATCATAGGACTTTGCTGCTGCATCATGGCAACCATTTCTGTTGGCCACTCCATTGATTGCATTCAAGTTTCCATCTAGAATAAGAAGAAAATACTTGTTATTCCATGTGCTTTGAAGCCTTAACACACCAGACATCTTTGTTTGTGATCCCCTTTTTTAAATAATATCGTGAGAAAATCATGTTCTTTAAAACCATCAAGAGGATTTGTAAAAACACATGCTGCAGGGGAAATGATCATTGTAAGGTCAGCAGTTGCAAGATTTCCAAGCAATTCCTCAAGTATATTTTAGTTAACATATATGACCCTCCTTTTATCGAGTTGAACATGAGACCTGGAGATAAGGAACATAATTGTTTTCTTTTTCCTCAATGTCTCCAATCGAGAGCAACGACCAAATATAGATTTAGGACAAGATTATAGATGGATTTACACTGCTGTGGAGTGTGAATATCAGTTTTGAATAAGTCGTGTGTATTGTAAGCAGTAATATGTAGTCATCTTCACACAAAAACACATTCGTTTCTTAGGATAAAAGGTTCTGGTTTCGTTGGACTACTGTATATGATTAGCTATTAAAATATCAAGGCACTATGACCCAACATGAGCAAATTTACCTGAAAAGCAAACTGGCCTACCAATGTTACATCAAAAAATATGTTTTTCAAAGTAAAATGTAGAAATTAGCAAAATATTACAATCTTCCTCCTCTGGCTTTGTTTCTCTTATTGACCTCTGAGGTGAGGGAATGCAAGTGAGAATCTCAAAGTATCTGCAGGGTAATAGCTTATATGGGTTTTGCTCATTCAGCTCCAATACAATAGACAATAGACAATAGACAATTGTTTAAAAAATCCATTATGGACCATTTCAGTGCTGCACGAGAGGCTCGGCAGATAAACTCAAAGGAATATATTCTTGATCTAGATGGGTCACGTTTGATACATGTATATTGAATTTAAGTTACATTCGACCAAGTTACAAAGTTAGGAGGGCTTTAAAGCTCTGCAATCATTTTCCAATAATGCTTGTCATATATATCTTCTTTTTCTTTTCTTTTTTAGAATAAAGGCTCTTTTGCACATTGGAAATATCTTTTTTTCTTGGAGAATGATGGATTCTACTGTGGGTAAAGTCTATATGATATATGTGCTATCATTATTCAAAATGTAAAAATATATATACCGGTATATGTATTTTTTTATATATTTTTTATATTTTAAACTATTTTGGTATAATCTCTTTGCTCCAATTTATTTTGCTGAGTGCTTTCAAAAATGTAATTTGCATTGACCTTTGGCCTTCTATTCAGAGGGAATCCAGAAATCCTATGAGCCACAAGGTTGTATGAAGCATCATGCATGGAAAGTCTGATCATTGGAACGGACAAAGAGGGAATTTTATCCCTCAAAATGCATCTGAAACGACACTTAATTAACACCACTGGTTATATCAAGTCATGGTCAGTGATTAACAATGGAAAGCTATCATCTGGATTGAATCGACAGTCTCTCTTGATCCTCCAAAACCATTAAAACATAGGTTTTTTAGCTTTAGTATGGGCTATACTGGGGGTCTATCCTCTTAAGTGGCTGCAAACCAAAAGTAGGATTCAAAAGGTAGATCAAAATATATTTTGGGACTCAGATCACACACTGCTGAGGATGATACAGATACAGGCATTATCAGACAGATATGGGCACAGCACAAAAATGTAATCTGCACCAAAAGAGCTTTAAAATCTGACATAAATTGTGTGGCACTGATAAAATCACACTGTCTTTGGAAATATATGGCTTTGTTGCCTATTGTGCGTAATGGAATTTTAAATCAGTTTTATTTAGTCTGGTTTGCATTTTGATTTGACAACATTACTACGTTCAATGAATGTTTGTGAATTTATTATTAACAAACTGAAATGTGTTAGAATCAGTTCCCTGTTGGGCAAAATGTTTTGGGTGAACATAAGTTTTCTAAAGAATTTTTTATAATCAGTTACACTTAGTTACATTTAATAGACAGGCAACAAGGACTTGTTTTTCATCCAGATGGATTCCCAGGCCTGACACAGTCACATACAGTCATAGACATACACATGCAAGTGCAAGCACACAGACGTACACACACACATGCACACACAGACACACACACACATACAGAAGTGCAGTGAAAAAAAGGTAAAAGACGGAGGAAAATAACTTGGATCCCTCCGGTGGTTTGTGTGTTGGAACAGGTGAACAGTTTGTACTCCAGAATAGCCATTACCGGCACTCTGCAGCAGGGCTGGAGTTGGCTGGAGTTGAAGGCAGTGTGGCTCGACCAAACCAGAGGCTTGTTTTTCTCTCTTTTTGTTAAAATGCAGATATGACCAGCTTCCCACTGCTAAATTCTTAGTGCCTCCAATCCACTTTTTCCATCATCCTATTTCTACAGACAATAGCCCCGAAATCGGTGATGGCAAAATATGTTATGACAATGTTTTGCCAATATCCATGTGTTCATTTGACACTCTTACAACATTATGAACACGTGCGATTTTTAATGTTGACAGTGTTTTGTTTTAAAGCTAGTTCAGTGAATATCCGTTTCAAATAAATAAATATATATTCAATCAACATTGGTTGATAAAAGAAAAAGTATATAGAACGTAAAAATAAATAAATAAAGTGAATAACTATGATAATTGTAATGTAATATGAACCCAGGAAACAAATACATTCAATTTCCAATGAATCCACACAATTCAGTGAGCTACTCTCCTGGTCCATTTAACTACACACATGTGTACTATAATGAGCGGTAGACATTATGCCTAATTATGTATTAGACTGTGTTAGAGGGCCTAACAAAAGCTTTTGAAAGCTGACAATTACGTTTGTTGCTTAGTTACATCGTTAAAAATATACCAAATCAGTGCAGATTATAGTGGGTGAGAATGCACATGTAAACCACGGGTATTGTTGCCAAAATGCACAAAATTCAATTCATTAGAAAAAAACAACACATGTTTGCCTGTGAAAAAGACAGTAGTTTAAGTGAAAATAAACAATTTTCAGCTGTTGTTGATGTCCTGTGTCTGAGTAAAATCCTACTTGTAGGAAAATGGTGGAACATCAGGCAAAGGCAATGTCTTCCTCGCCCACAACTCATTTGCTGCTCACAATGTGTAACTTCAATACAAATCAATTTAAGAAAATGGAATAACTTTAATTTCATTCGAAGTGAGCCAGTGCACTCACCCATTCAGTTTTTCATTCTATGGATTCAATGGATTTGGACTGGCTATTCAAAAAAGACAGATGAGGGGTCTGGAATCTAGCCTCATCAAAAGGGGGTAAAGCCCTGCCAAAAATATCATGGCAGATCAGCTGTCAAAACTTCCATTTGTGGACGTGAGACACAACTAATGTGGACCCAGCAGTGTAGTCTTTCACTTCCCGTGCACAATGACTGCGGCTGCTGGCTGACGGCAGAGGGAGGGAGATATGAATGCAACAGATGGGATTTTAAAATTCAGCGTCAATTGTTCATCAAAACAGACAAAACAACAGGACATCTGTTTACCTGCTGGAGTGTCAATGTTCCTCAGCTCTTCTTTGTCCTGCGGCGGTGCCAGGTCCTCGCTCTCCTCTTCACATGCCTCGCTGGGGCTGTAGTGGCGGGGTTTCATCAGCAGGGACTTTCTCTTGTTGACGGGGGCACCCTGCACCCCTTCCTGGGCACTCCTCTTCCTAGCCACGGAGGCGTATGGGCTGGAGGGAAGAGGGGAAAGGGCAAATAGCGCGGCGGGGTCAACAGAGGCCTCAGCGGTCGGCCTGGCTCACAGTTGGCTCGTTTGAAAGTTCCGACAATGAAAATGTGAGGCTTGACTGCGAAAACTAGTGAATGCTGATTACTAAAACTAGGAGAAAGTCAATGACGTATTCAAAGGTAAGTATTTTCTTCGGGCATGAAGAAGGACAAGCTGGTGAAATTCAAACCGATTCATAGGTGTTTAATTTCCACAAAGACACCATTCACTTTTACCTGGAAGTCTCGGTGATGCAGTCAGCCAGCTCTGTAAATAAAGACCAAGAAAAGACAGGTAAATAGTCATGTTTACATTTCCACTACTGTGGGTGACACAGGCACTGCATCAACGGAGACATACTCTTGATCAAAGGTCCTGGCTATTACTTCAGGAAATTATACAATGTACTCTGAATGTTTATTTTCCGGGCACCACTGAACAAAATGTTCGTGGGGATTTGACCGCCTCTGCTAAAATTATTTGATCCACCTTTCACTGAAGATTTTATTCTCCTGTACAAAGCCATCCGATGTAATCAGAGTACGGGATGGAGAAGTGGTCTCTTCATTGATCTGAAAAGCTTTCAATTCAATCTGCTTATTCTCTGGGAGACCGACAGTAGCTCATCCTTTGACAGCGTTGACAACATGATCTAAAAGGGTAAATCAATTTTCCCAGAGACCCATGCAAATCTCATTCACAAGTTCCACCCGACTCCCATGAAGCACAACCAATAATAACACTGCCATGAATTTCCCAGCCATAGTAATAGCTCCAGCGTGAGCAGGCAGGCCTCCGAGGCCCTGAACACTTGCATAATGACATATCCAGTCTAGAGGTTTTCAATCACACAATGTATACACACTCCTTAACTAATTTGAGCCAATGTTCCAATTTAATGAAGTTATTCCCCTCTGAATAATGAAATGGCAGTGTAGTGCTCTTCAGACTGGATGATATATAAGGTAATATATAAGATAATATATAAACCCGACAGTTATAAAGTTGGATTGTTGAACTGATACCCCTAACCCATAGTGATAAGTGGAATGTGTGTGTATGTGTGTGTGTGAGTGTGTGGTTAAAAAGCAAGCTAGAAGTGAAAGCAGCTGTACTCACCTGTGCTGCTGTTACATGTTTTCAGAGTTTGCTCCTCACCCTCAGAATCCATCTGTAAATTAAGCACGCAGCGCAAACATGTCAATGAATAATTGATTTCTGGATTTTGTTATTGATTTTTATTTTATTTTAATTACTTGGATTTGGATGATTTGGTGATTTCGTCAAATATCTGCAGCCACTCAGAGCCGGTGAGCATTATATCAACGTGCATGAGAACATCGCAAAGCGCTGCCAAAATCCAATAATATACGACAACAAACCAAAAAAGACACACGGAGAAAAAAAAGACAACAAAAGAAAGACCAAAAAACAAACAAACGTCCAAAGGTGAGAAAAAAAAAGGCACTTACACAAAATAATGACATCAAAGTGCAGACGGCACCTCATAGTATGTGTTTAGACACAAAATAGCTGCTAAAATCCATCCACTGTCCCTGGCTGTTGCTTGTGGATCCCAAATAAAACCTATTAAACATAATTATTCCAGGCTGATGGTGGTGTATAGTGGTCACAGGCCAGTGAAATCTGTGAGTCATAGGATATGCTGTTACTTTTCTCCCTGGTAATGGGAAACATGACTCCTCTCTCTCGTTTGCTGTTGTGATTGAAGGCACTGACCTGTCATACATTTATAATAGGGGAGCAGGTGTGGCAGTGATGGACCTTAATTTCCTTTAATAAACCTTTTATGTGCCACACTCTTAATGCCACGCCAGGCCCTCAGAGGTCCTGCTCATAATAGGTTCATTACTTTTGATTACTGGAGCCTATTGAGACAAACAACTCCCAAACACTATAGATTACATTCTGTAAAAACGAATGTACCTCATTAGTTTGTAACACTTTTCCACACAGACATGCTTCAACATTTTGCATGGGTTTGTATGACTTTGTTGTTCTCAAAAAAAAAGAAGGTAAAATGTCGCTCTTGCATGCTACAACCTGAGATTATAACACGGAAATTAATCAGAATTCAAATGTTGCTGTCAGTGCACTCCTCTAAATATCACCACTGCCTCACTGTACATTACCCATCGGTTACCCATCGGTTCCCATTATATAAATCGACATGTTTTAAAAACACTGTCAAGTATTTTATCATAAAAGTATTTTCACTTACTACATTAATCACTGTTTTACTTATTACTCTCGATTAATTATGGTTAATATGTTTTTAACGACAACTGAATGCTAAAAAAATATCGTTTTAATGCTATAGGAATCAATATCACCTTTAAAAGGTGTAATGGGTGCAAATCATCCATTTACAGTCTGTTCTATACCTGTCCAACCAATGACACATATCAAAATCCAGAATCTTTACGGATTTGAAGGGGGTTAGGGTGCATGTTTAACTAATGTTCATAGATATTTTGGCTTGGAGCTGCTGTATATCCAGTTTCACACAGCCTGAGTCTGACAAGCAAAATAAAACCTCTCTTATGCAAACACTGTGTTTCTGCTTTTAAGGGGGCGTAGTACGTGCACTTTTGACGTCATGGCGACAAAAGCTATTGAAGGCTCTTGAAAGCCACATCTAATTGTTAGAACAAGGAATCAGAAGTACCGGTAATAGGACAATAAGAAAAGCCTCAATAGATGCTTGTGGTGTAATAAAATGTACTCTTGACATGGCAACATGAGATTGTATGACGTTGAGTGTTTACAAAAGCAGAACAAATAGATTCATTCGGGGTTGAATGGGAGCTTTCATTTGATATTCGCTCCATAATCTTGCTGAGAACTTTGTATACTGTACCTCTTTCTTGACACTAAATAACACATGGGTCAATGCACCATACATTTTTCAGTGTATGATGTAGATCAATGAAATACAGTATTTGGTCAGAGATATAATGCAGTGGAAATAAGAAAATTGTTAACATTTTACCTTACGATGGCCATATTCCAGTGTATTAACCTGTGTATTAACCCATTGAAAAGTAAGTACACAACAACACTCTGCTGGTAGAAAATCTCCCTAATACACAATCTACTTACAAGGGTGTAACAACACAAGTACAACGTACAAAGGAGCTCCAAGGAGTAACATCGTGTTGTTACAAGGTTTTCCCCTCAAATGATATCATGTTGTTTCTCACCGAGTGCTAAGGCAATATGCGTTTCCACACAATTTAGTTTCCTGAGCTATCTTGGCACGTGTTCGCTGTATTCCGATTTTAGTGTCGTTTTTGTGTAGTTGCCAGCTAGTTGCCAAAAACTATTAGTAAGGAAACAATGGGGAATGTTGGAAAATCACTTCCCCACCGATTAATTCCGAACATGAATACACTGGAATAAGGCCACTGTAAAGTACATTGTTACAGAGTACTTCATATTTAGAAAGCCTGCCCTCTTTGTGTCCCACATTTGTATGAGAATATTTACCTTTGATTGCGGGTTTTTTCCGAGCACTCTGTAGGATACGCTGCCAGATCCACACTGTCCACCTTGGTTGATGCGTTCACAGTTCTTAGCTCTCAGGAAGTGATCATGTAATTCATTCTCTGTAATACAATCACATCAGACACATAAATATATATATCTATATAAATTACTGGTGTGGCGTGAATAAAACTGTATCTTACAATCTGTACTTTTTGCCCATGAACAATAGTACATGTCAGGTTATGGCAAATCAATTGAATCTCTCCAAAGCTCCTTTCCAACGTGTTTTCTTTTTTCTTTTTATCATTAGAGGCATGGATGTGAACACGCAGTCACAGAAAGGGGGAGAGAACATTTTAGTACCTCACATGGAATAAGAAACATGGCGCAAATTGATTGCTTGACAGAGATCAAATTGCTAGCTTCTAATTAATACAAAACATCCAAGAGGGAAAACAAGGATGTACACAATGAGCACGTTGAGCCTCTTCACTTCACAGATCTTATTACGGAATTATTTATTTCTGTTAGCTTTTGGAGAAAGAAAAAAAACCCCACATCTTCTTAATTATAGCTCACAGAGCATTTCCCCCAGAAAACAAAACTAGGGGAGGGGGAGGTGGGGCTCAATGTCATTAGCATAAGAAAAAAGACTCACTACTGTTTGAGCTGGTTCGTCATCTGCTGAATCATATGTAT
>OMOT01027219.1:24561-38249 GCA_900312575.1 Acanthochaenus luetkenii | reverse complement strand
ATCTATCTATCTATCTATCTATCTATCTATCTATCTATCTATCTATCTATCTATCTATCTATCTATCTATCTATCTATCTATCTATCTATCTATCTATCTATCCATCCATCCATCCATCCATCCATCCATCCATCCATCCATCCATCCATCCATCCATCTATCTATCTATCTATCTATCTATCTATCTATCTATCTATCTATCTATCTATCTATATATCATCCATCCATCCATCCATCCATCCATCTATCCATCCATCCATCCATCCATCCATCCATCCATCCATCCATCCATCCATCCATCCATCTATCTATCTATCTATCTATCTATCTATCTATCTATCTATCTATCTATCTATCTATCTATCTATCGATATCTGTCTGTCTGTCTGTCTGTATATTTGTCTATCTATCTATCTATTTATTTATTTGTTGTCTTTCAATCTAAATGATGTTCACTTTTCAACCACCGGAAGCCACAAGGAATGGGCTAGTCTGTTTCATACACATGATTTTACATATCAATATAGCTATTTAATACCACTTTACAACAAAAGGGACAGGTTGGTATGTGCTAATGCAGGGTAGATGTATGATAAGGAACTTCTATGATGATTAAAGCTTTGAGCAGCAGACATCTCATTAAGGAGTTTTTAGATTTACTTGAACGCCTGTTATTGAAACTCTACAAACCTCACACCTGACTTGTGAGATGTATTTCAACTTCAGCCCTGAAGAGTTGTCATTGACGTTAACCCATATTGTCTCCAATCACGTTTAGTTTGTCAGGATGTCCACGCGCCAGAAAGGGAGGTTTGAAGCTCACACCAAACAAGGATGAAAAAGACGAGCAAGAAATGAAGTAAGATATTCTGCCCATTCCATGCTGTCACGTTTTGTTGAATTTCAAAAATAAAGCAGAACGTATCATGAAACTGTGTCATGGTTTTGTGCAGAGGGCATTATACCTGTAAGCCGTTAAGTTAAACAAAGAAAATAATATTCCTCTTGTTGCAACATTAGTGAATTATTTTCTACGGGTCAGCGACATGTTTATGGGGGATGTTTCAGGCTTTTGTATTTTTTGCTATTGTCTGAATGGAATATCTGGCTTATGACTCTTCACTGAGTGCTTTCTTCATAATTACACTATATTAAGAAAATGTTGAATTGCTCCTATGCCATTGTGCTCAGTTGAAGTTTAATCACTCTGGACTCCAGTTGTCTCTGAAAGTGTTATTGGAAAAAAATATAATGTAATTGATTTGCTGCTTAAATCCGAAGTCAGATATATGAGCCCTTGTTTACTTATACATCTGGACACTGATTTGTTCTTTTTAATTACTAATGCAAGGGCATGAGCTTAGGAATTAGACTGGAATAGATCTCATACACATTTAGAGAGAAAGGGAGAGAAAGGGAGAGAAAGGGAGAGAAAGGGGGAGGGTAGCAGCAAATGTCCCTAGATTATTGTAAATAGTGGGCCATATGGCATGCCTCCATTGTCCTGGTGCCTTGCATCAAGCTACCTACCTGTGGTAGATGTAAGTAATGGGACTGGTGTTGTTTTGTCCTCTAAGTGCTGCTGTTCTCTCGAGTAATAAAAATGCTGAAACAGGCTTTTTGCAGCAGCACTCTACAGTGTGTGTGTGTGCCATTTGTATCATCTCAGGTGACCTTTCACCTTTATCAATAAGGGAACGGGTTAGCAACCTCAAAATTACATTCTTTCACATGAGGGGAAACGCGACAATTATCTGTAATTCAGGTCACTCCATTACTGACCTGCAGAAAACAGACCTGGAAATGCAACTGACAAACTCTTAACGATATTCAGCAAGAGTTGTGCTTCTGTTGTCAAGCACAAACATCTGTAACCTCAAAATGTACGCACTCAACAGACCATTTGTTCTATCCAAAGTCTTAGTGGATTAGTAACTTATAGCTAATACCACAATTTGAGTAATTTCTAGTTTTGGTGACTTCGTTTTTAATCAACATTTGGCTGGATTAATCAACGTAATGGTTAAACAAATCTTCCGGTCTAGTTATTGGGAGATTTTCTCAGAGAATGATTTGATTTCAGCATTTTTGTAGTTTAAGACTTCAATAATTGTCATTTAATGTTCAGTTGAATTTCTTTGCTCAGTGTGTGACAATGGAAAAAGTCACGTTTGTTCCGTTTTATTTTCATTTAGAGGCATGTTACTTTGAAATGCAAGAACACTTTCCCTACGTGAATCTAAGTGACAAGTCACTTCACATCATCTAGTGTGATAACCACACTTACCCCGTGCAATATCCAAGTGAACACAACACAATGTACCAAATGTGACTGTTGGTTTGTCTCCCTGGCAGGTGTCCAGTAATTGGATGTGACGGACAGGGCCATATATCGGGGAAATACACATCCCACCGCAGTGCAGGCAGTTGTCCGCTTGCTGCCAAGAGACAGAAGGAGTCGTCCATCAACGGGCTGCCCTTTGCCTGGAAGGCCAATAAACAGGAACTGCCCCACTGCCCCTTGCCTGGCTGCAACGGCCTTGGACATGCCAATAATGTGTTTGTCACTCACAGAAGGTGAGGCCGCTTGTCCTCCATTTTATCTCTAAACAATACTGGTGGGCCGACATGTCGCATTCTCACAATAGCGCCTCTATTCCCATGTACCACCTCCACTGATCCTCAAGTCATATGCTCCCCCCTAAGATTGCCATGTGTTGCCTTTTGAACTAGCTTGTCCGGCTGCCCGCTGAACGCACAGAGTATCAAGAAGAAGCACCCGGGAGAGGAGATGATGACTATCAAACTGAAAGCCAGTAGTGGTAAGCTATTTTGACAAAGTGTTTGACAGTGTATGGCAATGCATTTCACTGACACGTTCATCTTGGCGTCAGAAATCCGGCTGTTGATTCTTAGGAGTGAGTCGAGATTTTCTTAGTTTGAACATGATAAATTAGATTCCCTCTTTCAACTCTTTGAGGTGTTGAAAACAAAGACGACGTCCAACACTTGGATCATGACATAAACGAACTGAACGAATCCAACCTGAAAATAGAGGCGGACATGATGCAACTCCAAACCCAGGTAAGTATCTACCCTGAGAAGTTGGTTTTAAACGCGGTTTGTGGGGGCCGCCCAATTTTGACGGTGTTTTCTTTCCTATTCCGAAAGCAGATTTCGTCTATGGAATGTAACCTGAAGACAATTGAGGAGGAAAACAAGATGATCGAACAGCACAATGACAGCCTTCTGAAGGAGCTCGCTCGCCTTAGCCAAGCTCTCATTAACAGTCTAACAGACATTCAGCTGCCTCAAATGGTACAGTAAGCCTCGACCATGGTCCCCACTTCAACTCATTATCTGACCTTTGCATTATGTCTAACCTTTCCTGAAAGAAATCGAATGCTCTATGAATTGTCATTTTGCTGTGCTCCTTTACTAATAGTCCAACGTGTTTTTGTTGCAGGGACCCATCAGTGAGCATAATTTTGAAGCCTATGTGAACACATTAACTGATATGTACAACAACTCGGAGCATGAATACTCTCCAGAGTGCAAGGCCCTCTTGGATAATATCAAACAGGCCATTAAGGGCATCCATGTTTAAGCCGTAGAGCTACCAAGAGGTTTCTTGACTTGGGATAATGGCACTAAAGATAGCTCCATTTGACTGAAGAGTGCTTGGCTGGGCTGCATGTATAAGACAAGGCTTTTGGGAAACGTGTTCAGCATTCACCCGTAAATACACCGCACTGAGAAAATGACCAGCCGGATTTGTAACGCTTTTACCGTTTCTGCATTCACTTGATATGTTTATCCTGGTGAGATTTTTACCCCTCGTGCACTTAATTATTTTGTATGGTTTGCTTGATTTGAATGTGTATGTGTTCACGTCATTATTATATGATCGCTATTTATTATTCATCAGTGTATTTATTTACTCAATTTTCATTTATTTATATGCTTGTAAATGCTTAATATTGATAAATCTGTTGACTTTCTGCACATTGTAAATGACATAGAAGCACATTCCAATTTCATGGTATACTTTCGCCATCTAGTGTTGAAAAATGTCAGACCACAAGTGGGATCTCCCTTCAAAGTAAAAACCTACCAAAACTACCAGGCATCAATCTTTTTTAAGCATTGCTTTTTGCTTTCTATTCTTTATTGGAAACTGAATGTATGGTAAGACAAAGTGAACACAGAGATCAAAACAATGCAATGCACCTGTACTGTACATCTTTCTTAACCAATAATGTTAACGGCTGAATGCAACCAAGAAGTGGCACTGAGCAAAATGCAACATCATTCAGTGATAAATTATTTCAGTAAACTGAATGTATCACTAGAATAGTGCAGCTGACAGCACTAAGAAAATCAGAATCCACTTTGTCAAGATGTCTTTCTTTTCTCTTGAGATATATAGATATTAAACTGCCTTCTGTGCACACACTTGAGAGTGTGCATATAGTATGTGCCTAAATGTATATGAATCCATAAAAATATACGAGTACTATGTTTTGTGGTAGGACAGTATTATGTGGATGGTGTCTAATTTATTATACAGTACCGTTATTTTCATAGGAGGAAATGTTCCTGATGACTGTTTCAATTCCATTGTCTCAGTATCTATAATCTCAAAGTCAGGTTTTGAAATGCCACAATTGAGATTGAAAAGTCTGGTGTTTATATTAACTTTTGTTCGCATGAGGAAAAAAGTAAGGAATGAATTATAAGAAAAGTAACACCAACTTACAACTATTTGTATGTTTTTTCAGTCCTGATATTTTACTCCTGTTTATCTTAAATTGCTGACAAGCCTTTACATTTCAATAAGACAGTAGGAACGTTCTTGTAAAACATGGCAGAGTTGAACAGTAGCCATTTCAAAACCGAGCTGACTGCTACAACTTGCAAATCAGTTTCAATCATTTAATGCAAAAGAAAAAAAGAAAAAGAAAAGAAAAATAGTAAAGACAGTTAATCAGTTGTTTGTTTGCATCAATTGCACTTTTGTATTTCAATTATTTTGTTCATCATATTGCCCTTGACTTCAACAAAAAATAAGGAAATGGGACATTGTAGGCATATAACTGTACTTTACATGCGTCCGTTTCACACGAGGTTAACTCCAGGTGAAAAAAAGACAGTCATTCATTTGAGCAATATATTGACAATTTCTGCAAAGGAAATCAAAGACACGTAACCGTACATTTAGAAGAAAGAATGTAACAGCAAAAGAGACAATTTGCAGAAAATGTAAGACCCTGTGTTCTATCCAAATACTCAATGTTTTTAAAGAATTGTAATCTTTTAAAATTGAATCAAACATTCTTTAAGCCTAATAATCCTTATAATGTATTATTTAATTCCTATACCACACATTGTTTGCTCAGGAAGTTTTGTGAATAATATTTATTTTTTCCCCTGTTAGTATTTGATGTTTTGTAATGTAAAATGTTTTTTTTTTTTTGGTGTGTGTTTGTGGAACCATATTAGTATGATATGAAATTGTATTGTATTTTCTTTTACATTAAAATGTAATGCTTTTTCAGTTCAAGTAGTTTGTAAATTGAGACTTCCTATTACTTTTACTATTTCATAGTAAGCAGATATGCGCTGTGTTGTACAGTTTGTGTATGGTAGAAATAAACTTTTCAAATGGTTGTGTGATTTCTCAAGTATAACGGTGAAGTCCCATATTAAGCCACCAAACCTCATTATAGTCAACACGGAAGTTACAGGCATCAGCTTTGCTAAGGCGTTATCATCACCTGGTGGTGAATATTAGACATTACACCTAGGACCCTAGGGAGTGCTCAGTGGAGTCACACTTGAAGCTGTAGACCAAGAGCTGTTTGGGGACTGGAACCAAAACACAGTGTTATATATTTAGATATGTGTTGGACGTAGACTATTTTTAGATATTCTTATTGAGTAACGTAACACCAGTGAGGCAGAGGTCAATAAAAAAAGGTCGTAAACTATGATCTCCAGTCGGTGATCATCATGAGGCAAACCACCAATATAAACAAAGAAAAGTTTATTTTACGAGGGGGGATATAGTTATTTCTCTCTTTATAAAATACCTTATCTTTATGTAACTTCCAGTAGTTTGATAACTATTTACAATGACGTATACTATAAATGTACTGTATGTCATGAAGATTTACGTCAGTCTCAAAGGGTGAGCAAACTGGATGGAGGTGGGTTTACCCTCCACTACATGCCTGTACAACACTACATGTGGGAGTGATAGAAAGGCCTGCTCTACTAGCGCCTTTGGCTCTTTTCTATTCCAAAAAGCAATTTGGCTGCTGAAACAGTAAAAGCGACTATTCAAATCCACAAAGGTGCTATGGATGAAATTAGTGTACACAATTAGTTGGCTATAAATGCGAACATGTACTATATATGCACATGTTCAATTTAGCCTATAATTGGATTTCTAATGCACCTCTCTATATGTTGATTGTTTAATTGTGCTTGCTCTGGTTATTTCTACTCTTGCTCTGATTGATCCCATGATAAAAAAACTGGCTGGTATTGAAAATACACACACTTTTCTTGAATGTATTTGCACAAAACCTTTTCACTCGAGGTACTGTGGCCATCTTAAGACTTTATATCGACAGCGTGTGCCTTTCTACATCATGTCCAATCAATTGAATTGACCACAGGTGGACTACAGTCCAAGCGCTAGAGATCTCAAGGATGATCAATGGAAACAAGGATGCGTCTGAGCTCGTCACCGCAAAGGGGCAGAATACTTATGTAAATTAGATATTTAACTTATTAATTTGCACACATTTCTAAAAACGTGTTTTCGCTTTGTCGTTATGGAGTCATTGTGTGTAGATTGATGGCAGATCAATTATAAATTAAGTCAATAACACAACAAAGTGTGTGAAATGTGAAGGGGTCCGAATACTTCCCGAAGCCCCTGTATACAACCTTGTTGACTGAAAGTAGCCTGGACCTGCTTGTAGCCTAAGCTGCTGTCAAACACAAATCCTGATCCCGTCCTACATTTTTAAGATGTTGGCTAGAAACCAGCTGCAGGCTAAACTTAGGGGATGGCGAATAATTGAGGTTACACGGCGGTGCAAGTTGTCCAGGAACTTTCACATTGTATCACCTCGCACTGATCATTTAGTTTACTGAATGTGAATCAACCGCTTTTCACAGAGATTCTTCCTACACTGAAAGAGTTTGGACTGTATTGCCTCTCCGCGTTGGTCTTTTGTCAAACTTCATCCGGGTTTATCGGTTGAGCTGCCAGTGAACAGCGCGTTGACAGATAGATAGACAGACAGACAGATGGGTATATAGACAGGTAGGTAGACAGATAGATAGATATGTAGATAGACAGGTAGGAGTGCTTGCGGTATGAGCAACAGCGCTGTCCTCCGTCGACAACACTGTGCACACCACGTGACATGTGTTTACATCCTCTCTCAGCTGTTCTTTCTTCTTCCACTTCGGCGTCAAGAAACAGCGGCTGGCCATTAGTTTGCCTATTCGCCTAACTAGCTCACTAACTAGCACTAGCTAGCCGTGTGAGACCCCCCGTCACTGGCCATCGCGTTGCCTCCGAAGTGCGTCCAGTTGACAAGGACTGAGTTGATGCGACACTGCCGTCGTGAGTATTTTTTTCTTCTTCTTAGTTAACTGACGTCTTTTCTGTTAGACAATGTATTGTTTTGTTTTTTTGTGTGGGGGAGGAGCACGTCAACACTTGTTGTTAGCTAGGTAACGTTAGCGTGACGGGCTAGTTAACGTTATCGCTCGCTTGTGCTAGCTAGGTAACATTATACAAGCGAGCTTGCCTAACCTGCTTTGTCCCCGTTTTTGGGGTGATGGCGCACTCGGGCCCGCACAAGCTAACCGTTAGCCAGGTTAACTGGCAACTCAACGGTTAAACGTTAGATGGCGTTGGCCAAGAGCTACCTTCTCTGCTTCGCTCGGGGTTTGCACCCATCAGTCCAGCTCACTTTGACCAGCGTTTGCACAGTCCCCATATTTGTACGCGTCTTCCCTTTTTATTTAAATGTCTGTTTAGCCAACGAGCCTGGGGGTTTAACTGACAGCAGGCGGAACGGGAACCCTGCAACCAACGTTGTTTTGTTGGGGGGCTCTGGATAAAGGAACTAGAGAAACATTGCCGTGCTGATAGTTCAGACTCGATTCAACAGACCGGTTTAACTAACGTTAGCCAAGTTTACTACATGTTAATCGCACTGCAGCGAGCTGGCCAGCAACAGTGGTTTTTTTGGTTGAGAACAAAAGCTGGTTAAAGTCACACACACCCATGTCAGTTTGTGAAAGCTTGAGCTACCGTGTGACCCCAACGAACGGTTAAGAAACAGTCTGAAGTAACGCTTCGCGGCGTTTCGTGAAAATCTGTTTTTGTTTTTGTTCCCCTCGTCACACGCAGTGCGAAGAAAGTGTGCAGCTAGGTGATTGGCTGAAAGGCCCCCCTGTCTGTGTGGCAACTGCAGCACATGCCAAGCTGATTGGCTTCATGAAATGTCAATTGTGGGAATGAAGAAACGCCTGTGAAAGCCAGTACATATTGTGAAGAACACAGTTCCTTTGTTGCCACTCTGCCACCCCCCCAAAGTGTCTACACAGAGGATTGCTCTGGTTTATTTGACTTCAACAACTATTGAAAAGTCAGTTTACCTCAAACTGTCCATTGGTGCATAGCAGTGTACATCTTGGGAGTCCTATCTAGAGATCAGCCCCGTGTTATTGAGTTTCAGCAGTGGACTTGTGTTGCCTACGGATCTGTTACGTGTTTCGTCATAAACCGGTTCAGTGAGGTGTCCCTATCCAGTAATGATGGCCAGTCACGTCCTGAGATGGATGCTCTTTCCATATGTGGAAAGGCCACTCGGGTTATATTAGTCAATGGACTGCTGTTTAGAAAGTTGAGGTTTTTTCCATATAAGACTAGCCTGGCTGCAGCAATACATCCTTATTACCTAGCTAGTTGGTTTTTTATTTATCTCAGAGGAATGAGTGAATAATGACCCCTATTTTAAGATTGTGGATTATCATTGGAAAGACTGTACTGCAGTGCCCGAAAGGAATTTGCTTGTAACATACATCGCCTGACCCATTTTGCTGGCTTTTATTTCTGCTGCAGGAAACTCAAAGGACTATGCATTACAGGGAGGTCAGAGAAGGAGGAAAAAAAACTAGGCCAGAAAACACCGCTGTACTATCACAGATGGTGAGCGAATCAATGATTATTTTGCCTGCGAGAAAGAGTCAATGGAAAATTACCTCAGCGGGCCTACCACTACAAAGTCACCTCTGAATTTAATCTTTATTAGCTGAGTCAGATATGGCGATGCTGAGAAGGCAGAGAGGGAATTCAAGACACTCGTCTCCCTCTGCTGCATCTCCAGCCATACACATTATATCCGACACCGCCACATAACTCTGTGGTGGTGTCGGATATTGTAAAATGTTTAAAAAGCAGCACATTATTATTATTATTTTACTATGATGTGGGGTTTCACAGCCAGTATCTTATTACTCATCATAATACATTTTATTTGGGGGCACCTTTCAAAACACAGGGCATAAAACAAGAGTCAAAATAAAAAAAAAGTGGTCTTGGGGGGGAGAAAGTAAAATAAAATCAACAAAGTTAAAACTAAACGAACAACAGGAAATATAATACAGTGAGACACAGGGTGCAGTTAAAGTGAGTATGCCAGTTTGAACAGGTGGGATTTGAGTTGGGTTTTGGATGTTATGGGTTCAGCTCGAGCACCCGTGAGCTGGTGATGGTTAGAAGTCCAACAGAGGATGAGCGTAGGGTGCGGGAGGATGTGTACTCCTGGAGGAGGTCAGTGATGTAGATGGGGGCTAGATTATGGAGGCAGGGTTCGACGTTATGGTTTTTTCCTACTTGTCCTGCAGGGCAAGTACATCTCAATTCGACTTGCCCTGTTGTCGTTGCCGGCTCTATGGCGCATAGATTTCTCTCACAAGATACTATTAACAAAAATCCGTTGCTTGTGTATAAAACACTAACAGGACACAGGTTTCTTAAAAAAACAGTATTTATTAGATCAATCAGTATATCTCAAAGGAATGTGGCAGAAACTGAACTTATCAATCACTTTTGTAGGGCTAAAAACATAAATTGTTCACATAAATTCAAACTCATGCTTCACTTTATTGATGTTTTTTTTTTTTGTATCCACAAAAAAACCCAAACACACTTTAATTAACTTGTTGATATAGTAATTTATAGACTCGTCATCTTACCAGCATTAATGGCCTCAGTGTCCTGCAGCAGTGGCACGTTTCAGCTCTTCAGCTGCTACAAACACATTGTTTGTCTGTCTGTCCATCTTTGAGACACCGGACATACAGTATGTCCCCTCCGGGTCTGTGACGCTGACGTCCGTTGCAGCTTCAGCCAGGACACTAATGAACCCGTCTGCCTTTATGTCGCTGTAGCTCCCAGATGTCATTATAAATGACTACAGTGAATCTGGAACAATATCAACACAAACAGTTCACCGACCGATACTGCGCACTCAGCCGTATTGTTTACTGTCCCCTCCCCGTCACATTCATTGAAAAGACTTGTGTGCTACCTAGCTAACTGTTAGCTAGCTGTCTAGCTAACGTTACTACTAAGTTAAGTAGTTGGCGCTAGCTAGCTAACGTTAACATTACTACTAAGTTAAGTATTAGTTACTATAAGTAGATTAAAGTCACTCACCTTCGGCAAGCTCGATCGGACTTGTATTTCCCCCCGACGTCCACTCCACGTATCTCTATATTTATTTGCCTCCACGCAAATCATGTGTGGAATTGATTTGGTCCGGTTCTCCAAGCGTTGTTTTCCTGTCGCTGTCACGGGAAATGATCCACTTTGATCGGCTTAGCCTGTGAATTGTCCGCAGACAGCGCAGTACACAGCCGGTAATGTGGCGTCGTTCTCCACCCACGGATATCTTTCTTTCCACGGAGGGAGAAACGTCCTGCGTCCCTTGTGTTTGTCATAATGTAGCTTCGCTAACTTCGGCTGTGAGACTTCCGCCAGGTGTTGAATAAACAAACTAAAAGTACGGTAGCTAGTTACGTCTAATGACATCAGCAACGTCATACCCAGCTGCAGACAGCGGCAGCTGAGTTGGAGACAATAGCGCCGATTTGCAACCCGGGCAGCGTTTATGTCGGACCCTGGTGTGTTTGTGGTAATGATGGCGGGGTGGGTGTGTGCCGAAGGCAGCACACATCAAGCCACACATTATACTATCAGACTTGAAACAATTGGCCCACATGATTTCCTAAAGGATTGGTTAATATATTGTATTTAATTGAGCTTAATACAAAGGGGTTGCAAAACGGGACGACACGGTTGAAATGTGGATCCGGAAGAAAAATTGCTAGTAAAGCACTTTTTCGTCCGGTAGCCTGTTTCTTTGACATTTGTGAACTTTTCTTCAAAAGACTATCCCAGTTGTGGAAGAAAAGTGACATGTCAGCACTCTCCTTCTAGGTCTAACCAGATACTGTATTCTCTACGATGCTCATTGCCATAACTTGTTCATATTGTCTTTCTTTCTCAGCTCCCTTGATGCCTGAACATGGCCATGGTCTGAACTGACCTTACCAGCGTCACAGCGGCAGCATCCTTCAGCCAGCCGTTCGTCCCCATGCCACGCTGAGAAGATATCAATCATCCTGAGTAAGAGTTCTGCCCTTGTGTTTCCCTTTTCTTTTCACCATGGGGGGAGCCGTGAGTGCAGGGGAGGACAATGACGACCTGATTGATAACCTGAAGGAGGCCCAATACATCCGCACAGACAAAGTCGAGCAGGCTTTTCGGGCCATAGACCGCGGCGACTACTATCTGGACGATTACCGGGACAATGCCTACAAAGACCTTGCGTGGAAGCATGGCAACATACACCTGTCTGCCCCGTGTATATACTCTGAGGTGATGGAGGCCCTCAAGCTGCAGCCAGGACTATCCTTCCTCAATCTGGGCAGTGGAACTGGCTACCTGAGCACAATGGTGGGCCTGATCATAGGTAAGGATAACGTCCCTTTTTGACAGTTGTGTTTTCCGTGTGTGAGAAGTGTTCAGATATTCTGTGAAAGTATACGCTTAGAGATGAACACTAATGATACTACAATAGGTGGTGTTGGGACACGTAACGCTATGTTACGAGTTATTTCAAGCAACGTGTTGTTGTTTTTTCAAGGGCCGTTTGGTGTGAACCATGGAGTTGAGCTCCACAAGGATGTGGTTGAATATGCGAGAGAGAAGCTGGATGATTTCATAAAGAATAGTGACAGCTTTGATAAGTGAGTACATGCTTCATGAAATGCTGCAAATATTTCAGTTTACAGTGGACGTATGCGTGCATGTATTCAAACTACAAAAGAAATTTGCGTGCACATTTTTTAACATTTTACTTTGCCTTTACAACTTTGCCTTACAAATTAAATACATCTGAATATATTTAATTCTGTTGGTTTGTTTTGCACACTTCTCTTAATTCACAAATGTGATGGTGAGCCTGAGAGGGGGAAAATGTTTCCCATGGCTGTCTGATGCATTTTATTCCACTCAACAGGTTTGAGTTCTGTGAACCCGTCTTCGTGGTGGGGAATTGCCTTGAAATCTCAACAGACAGTCACCAGTATGATCGCATTTATTGTGGTGCAGGAGTACAGAAGGATCATGAAAGTTACATGAAAGTACTGCTCAAAGTCGGAGGCGTTCTAGTGATGCCTATAGAGGATCAGGTAAGTGGCACAAGGCGTCAGAGTAATACAGAGTAAACACACCATGATTGATATTCGTAATGCGGGCCCATGAGGAACAACAACATTAGTCGTCTCCTGCAAGACTTGTTGAGCAACATTCACATGTATTATTGAGACACAACTGCTCATGGGTTTGTAGCAACTGTTCAAGGAAATTGTGCTGTATAAAAATGTTCATTTTATGATGTTTGAATATGGAGACACTGTGGGACACATAACGAGGGCACGCGGAAAATGAAGGCAGCTGAAGTAAAACGGGCGGAACTGAAGCAAAACTCGGGTTAGATGTTGTAACCCATTTCATCTTTCCGTCAGAGACCCAAGGTCTGATTACACTCAGAAGTGGCACATACGTGAAACAAATTGATTGTTTGTATGGTATTTCATTCTTCATAATTAGTCAGTGTTGTGTTCAGTTTAGGTGAAGCTCTTTGTCTCTTTGTGCAGCTGACCCAGATAACCAGGACTGGCCAGTGCTCATGGGAGAGTAAAAACATTTTGGCTGTGTCCTTCGCCCCCTTGGTCCAGCAGAGCAAAGCTGATGGAGAGAAGCCTGATTCTGTCCAACTGCGTGAGTTCTCTAACCTCTTGTCGTCGGCAAAAATCTCAGAATCCTCCTTTTTACGATGTATAAATCTTTTTTTAAGTGTAAAGTAGGCAATATTTTAACAGTATATTCAAAGTGATGTGATAAGACCATTCCTAAAGTGACATTTGCTTTGATGTAAGAGGTCTGCCCTGGAGCTGGTTCATAATTCCAATGATTTCCTTTCTTTGAAGTAGCAAGATAAAATTTCCCTTTTACAACATCGCAAGTTTATGCCGAGCCAGTTGACGGACTTATTATATATATATATATATATATATATATAAT
>OMOT01027219.1:12317-24522 GCA_900312575.1 Acanthochaenus luetkenii | reverse complement strand
TATCTCTTTTATTTTATTTTATGTATGGCCCTAAAGGACTGTCATCCTTGTTTGTCCTCAGCCCCTGTGACTGTCAGGGGCCTTCAGGATCTGTCTCGGATCTACATACGCCGCACTCTCAGAAACCTGGCCAGCGAGGACAGTCAGGACAAGGGGCCGGTGCAGAGAGCTCCGCAGAAGCGCAAACGCAGGCGCTGCCGACGGCGACGCATCAATACCTACGTTTTTGTTGGTAACCAGCTGATACCCCAAACTTTGGACAGCGATGAGGAAGAGCAGACTGAAAAGGAACACAAGGAGGAGGAGGAGGAGGAGGAGGAGGAAAGAAACCTTGGCGACATTGAAATCCTTAAGCAAGTGAATGTGTTGAGAGACCAAATAATGGCTTTACCTCTGCCTGAGTCGCTGAAGGCATATTTGCTGTATTACAGAGAGAAATGACTGATTCACTTGGTAGCCACTCTCCATGGGTGCAGCACCTGCTGAAATGCTTTTCTTCACCCTTTTCAGTACAAATGTAGCATTATTTCCATTTAATCTTGATGGCAGAAATGTAATGGAGAGACTTCATAGATAATATTGGATAATAATGTTATGATTGTCATGACAAAGTTTCTTTGTCAGTTTATGTTGACATTTGTGTTTGATTTATATATCTAAAACGTATGTAAAAAGTCTACTAAATGGAAATCCTTTCAGAAACCCATTTTGAGATTCAGATTTTATGACAATGTCGGTATCTCTGCAGAAGTGTTGCAGATTAGAAATTGTATACAAAAATAAACTATATTACTATATTTGTTAAAAAAAATATGATCATGCTAAGATGAACTCAATTTACTGCACCTTTTCTAGAAGCTTTAACCTAACATGATCAATATCTGCCAATTTAGTGATGCTGAATGGACACTGAAAGGCAAATAGGGCCACATCCTCCCATTTGAGTTAAAGACTTGAACGAAGACATTCTTTCATAGTCATGAATGGAGCACTTCTGTCATTCTTCTTATTTGTGTTCTGTTTGAAGACGAGGTATTTTTGTGCCTCCCAACTACTAGAGATCAGTGAGAGACCAGATTGGTTTATAAGTTCCTCTGCAGGGCATCTTTATATGCAACTGCAGTATTTCTCTTGGATGCGTACGTAACACGGTGTTATCTCACTTTGCTCTTAAGTAGCTGACATTAGGCTTTATGTGATAAGGCTTTTTAATTTGATTAGTAATTTTGCGGCCCTTGAATGCCCATCCATCAGAAGTAACCCTTCCCTCTCCATTTTCTTCCTTTTCCTTTGCTGACAAATATTAGTTGAATCATATCAGAGGTTAGAGTAATTATGAGGCTGATGAATTAGGATGTTTAATGGTGATTCTTATTTCCTCAGCTTTTTAGAGGGAACTGGGATGCTGGACTCATGAATGATGTTGAAAGTGTAGTTATCTGTTTTGAAGAGATGTTTGATGAATTAGAGGGCCTTGAGACAAGAATTTGTAAATTCTATGTAGTACAACATTTTTTTTATTCGCAGCAATGCAAAATAGGAATCACCGAGGATTTTGAAGCCTTTTGTATTCTGGACTGTAGAAGTGTCCAACAAAGCACTTTATTCTGCAGTCCTCAATTGAAAAAGAGGTGCCACTTTGTTGGCTTAATTTGTATTGTGGACTGGATATGTGATGATGTAAGTTGTGTGTATCAAAGTACAATTCGCTTATTGAACTTCCTTGATGGTGATGGCTTTCAAGTGCCGACATACCCCGTCACATTAGGATATTCTGTGAGTTTTGTTTTCTGGCACAGTAAATTTGCCCAAATATTAGTATGTTTCTACAGTACATTCCGCATTTAAAAAGAATAGCACGCCATTGATAGATTGTCACGTTTTTGTTTATGCTTTACAACTGTCAGACTTGGAATTTTCTTCATCTTACTTTGAATGCATAATTTAGTATTCCAAAAGCTGAGTTGAATGTTGTTGATATTAATTCTATTCAATGTAAAAGTGGTGTATGTGTATGATTATCATATGGTTATGCATAAAATGTAATTAGCATTTGGTTTGTTGTAGCGCCCTCTTGCTGTACTGTATCTTGACACTGGGAACTGTGTAGATCAAATCTCCACTGCTGTCTGTTAAATAGATTATACATATTCGTGCTCTAGGTCTTCATTTTGTTCTGGTGTAATGTAAAGTATTTTGTTTTTAAATGGGGAAATATAATTATTGGTGTTTTTTTGTGTGTGAAGAGGTAACATTTATTTTCTGTAAGGTTTTTACACTCGGTGGAAAGCTTTTCAAGTAAGCAATAATGGGAGTAATTTCTCTGCTAATAATTGCCAGTAACAACGTGGTCCTATTTTGATTTGTATAGTAACCATAAAAAATGCAGATGACAAATTATTGGCATGCAACCATTGTCTCGAATATGATTGCTAATTAGAGAGGACATTGGGCACTGAAAGCAGGGGACCTTCAGACTCTCAGGTCATGCCTTGCGCCAAAGTTAATGGCACTGCTGTGATTACAGTAATTTGGATAGGACTGATTACAAAAATGGCACCCAGTAAAGACCAATTTATAACCAATTTGATGGTCTCATATTCAGTTAATTTGTAAAGAGACTAAACTATTCTGTTACCATTTATCAGGCCTATGTTGTTTTCTCATATTGTGCAGTTCATTTTGAAAATGTGTTGTTCCTCCGTAAATGTTTGGCACAAAAATAAAGGTCACAATCGCATTCTGCCTCATTTAATCACAACTTACCAGCTCTTGGATATCTTATTTGATAGACGGGTTTCTTGCCCAAGTATGTCTAACATGGTCAAGGAATGAAATGAGTCGTACTTGGCAAGCAGAAGTGGAGTAGAACCAGTGCCAATCTGGCATCTTACAGAAATAAATCTTGTGATTACTTGTTTTTTGTATTGCTATTTTTACTTGATTGTGTACAGTAGAGAGACTGATGGGAAAGATGGGAGAGGACATGTGACAAAGGTCCCAGGCCGGATTCAAACCCAGGGCGTCACTGGTACTTGGTATGTTTCCCAGCCAACTGAGCCACCTAGATGATGGGTTAGATGAGAGGGAATTTCATACTACTTATCTTGGGGTGCTCTAACCAATATATCTAACTGCATTTGTTGTCTGACAAGTCTGGTGTCTGGTGATCCATGGGAAGATTTACTAGAAATTAGTGACAGGCTGTGTGCATGGAATGAACAAATCAAATACAATTACAATTACATCTCATCTAGTAACCCGGTGCCATGTAACGTCGTTACCAGAAGTTCCCACTTAACAATTGTAGTGCAGGTGTTCGTCCATATGACTACCAAAATGACCAGGCATGTATTAGAAACAGGCCATTGGTACAGATGGGCTTGGATGGGTATGGTTTAATATATGTGTGTCTGCCCAAAGTCTCCTACCTACAGTCCTCTGCCTTTGCCCACAGGATGAAATGAGATTAGCATCGACGCATGATGCATGTTTTGATGCTTACAAAAGCTGTTGTGTTAAAATAAAGAATATTTTGACCGTGCATCTATTAGAGACAGGTGTTACTTTGCTGAAATATGAAAATGTCCTACTACTATAGACAAGCTACTGTTTGAGGCCAGGCATTCATTAAATATTAGGATATGTCAAACCAAACTTTGTAAAAAAAAAAGAAAGTTCATCACAAGTAAGCCATGTTATAAAAGGTCTTATTTATTCATTTATTACACAGCATATTTGTTAATAAAACATCTGCAATAAAATAAAACTCACTCTCTAGATCTTGTTGTATGGGTATGCGACCAAGTTCCTTTTAAAGCATAAACGCATCACTCAGGCTTTCTTTGCATAGACCGCACCACTGTTACTTTCCGTCTGACGCTGATGGCAGCTTAACTAGCACATACGAAGCACTTCAATGACCCCATTTATTGTTCTATCCTCTTGAGTTCACTTACCCATCATGGTCCTCTCCTGTTTTGATTCGATTTTGGAAATGGAAGGTAAGAGCATGGCTAATTGCACCAATTGA
Organism: Acanthochaenus luetkenii; assembly: GCA_900312575.1. Taxonomy (NCBI): domain Eukaryota; kingdom Metazoa; phylum Chordata; class Actinopteri; order Beryciformes; family Stephanoberycidae; genus Acanthochaenus; species Acanthochaenus luetkenii. Next base: position 20,489 of record OMOT01027219.1, on the reverse strand, counting down.
CCTGAAGTCTTTTAGAATATGTTATATTGCCACTCTGCAACATTTAAAAACAGTTTAGTTTAGTACAGAGTGATGATAGAGTTTAAAGTGGCATCTCAAACCTTTGGAGGCCATGATGCTACATATTTCTATTTTCCTCATTGTCACGTGGACATGCCAACCAAAAGGTTTGATCATATTTCACTATTTACAAGCTGAATTCGAAGATAAATATAAAAAAAATACACCATAGCTTATTTTATTCTTCTAAATTGGTCCATAGAGTAAATGATGAAGAGAGCAAGACGATGTAAGAAATCTATTCTCTGGTGCACATCAAATTAACAAATGCAATAATCCCTACAAGTAATTGCCATAATTCATCATTCTTCTGAGTTCATTTAAATGTCAGTGTTTATTTACATAATCAAGCTTTGGAAGGGAAAAATATATATACAAACATGACAGAAGGTGTCTATTTTTCTAATCATGTTCAGAGCAGTATTGTAAGACCTGATTAAACACACCTTCCTTATCAAAGTGTCACTCTTCACCCATACCAATGAGCACTACACTTACACACATCATCTGGGCTATTCTATCCAAAGAGCAGTATTTTAGGAAATGGGTTTATTCTGACCCCAACATATGTGTACATAATAACCCCATAGGCATCGGTGAGTATACTTCATATGTGGAGAGAAATAAATGAGTTTACTCTATATGCCCGCAAACGTCTGTCTAATTAATTTAGGTCAGAATGAAAATAAATGTTTTTGTATTGCCAAATGAGACTGACGTTGCCATTGTAGTCTTTAACTGGAGTTGAGTTATGTTATATTGAAAAAGACGTTTTTTTTTTATTAATTGAAGGATATGTGTAGGAAATGTTTTTTACCTCAGCTGCACAAAAAAGTAAAGAAAAAGAGAAAGCATGATCATACTTAAGGTTTACAATGTCATATCATCAACATCAGTATTCAATGAAGTGAATATTGATTATGTGGAAATAAAATGTAAAAAAAGAAAATTAGGGAAGTTCAAGTGACAAACTGGCTGATAAGGGAAAACAAACTCATATCTGTTTTGATAGGACTCCACCAAACCCTCAATAAAATGATATAGAAAAGCAAAAGTCTTGCCTTTGTGAAGTGTTGATTAAAAGGACGTCTGAGGATCAATGTTAGGACAAATTTGATTCCAAAAATAAAGTAGAATCACACACACTTGGCGTCCATTGATACTGGAACATTTCAGTTATTCAAAGTTCAGTTTGATGTTTACGTCCACACCGATTCCAGAAATCCGCAGTTTCTTTGAAAATATCAATCGTAATTTTCCAGAAGAGGTCTTTCATTAAAACAGTTCTGCTCTTGTATACAACTGTCCTTCGTCAATTCACGGTCATGACTAACTGCAGTGTCTTGGGAGGGGTGAGGAGAGAGCAGTGCCTGTCAAGTGGCGTATTTGAGTTTAGATGTCCGTGAATGACATGAGATACTGGTAAGAGATGGCATCCCGGTGGTGGTTGCGGTACCTTGGCTCTCCACAAACAACGGGTCCAGGCAAGCAACTTTGGCAGCGAAAAAAGCATGGATACAGTGGAGCACGGAAAAGAGATTTGAGAACTCAAGCTCCTGTAACAGAAAATCAATATTGAAGTGAGTAATTCAGTTACCCTTACTTTGTTGTTTTGACTAACATTTTCCTCGGCATACAGCATTATACATCTCAAGTTTGTTACCTTAGCCTCAATAGATTTGGAGTCTTGGTTTTGGAATAAAAATTTGATCTTGCTTTTCCCGTCGTCGGACGATCCTTTCAGTTGGGAGAACTTGTATCTCCATAGTACTGCCTGTGTGGCAGAAGGCTAGACATTATGATGATTACATGATTCTAACTTTAAACTTTCAAATGAATATATATCTTCATATATTCCACTCTAACTCATCAATTTGTACGTGTCCCGATTCCATGAATAATCCATGTTAAAATGCAGACATATACAACAAGTTGTGATATATAAACCTGTTCTATTGTATATATCTCTATGTCTCTGCATTACTACTACAGTAATAATTACTGTGACACCAATCCGGTTAAAGGCGCCAAAAGTAAGAACGTTTAAATATAGCATAAATAATAAACTTTACTGCGCTGTATTTGAATTGTCACAGTCCTTGGGGGACATTGTTGTTTCCTACTGCAGGATTACAATCCCAGAGAACAATGTGACAGTGCTTGTGTCCTGTTCATCCACATAATGTGTACCAGTGGCGTAGTCTGCATGGCTCTCAGACTTGGGGAAAGGCCAAAATGAACTGCAGGCAGGAGTGAGAGGTTTGAGCTGGAGGGAACCTGCCATCAAAACAAATGTGCTCATATTCCCAAAATGCACACAGTGCAGAATAAGTTAGTAGCACCCAAAAATAAAAAGAAGAATAATAATAAAAAAAGAACGCTGAATCATCATGATTAGTTTCATCAGACTATGTACAATACTGTTGTTGCAGTATGAACTTTTCCCCTGAAAGGATAGTATTGACAATAAACAAGTGTCCTCCTCTCACCTTTGAGGCAGCATCAAAGCACACAAAGCCCATGCTGAAGTCAATGGTAAGTCCCATAAGGTGGCTCTCCATAATACAGGCATATGTTTTACACTGTAGAATAGGAGAACATGACGTTACCCACCAGAGGTACGTGGACAGACAGGCCTCTTTCGCTCTACTGAACATGTCACATGAGCAAAATCAATCTTTGTACTAAAACAACTGGGCTGGAACCACATGGTAGATTTAAAATCCTCACAGTTCAGTTCCCTTCACATTACCCACTGTTCAGGTACGGACCTGTATCCTCTCCACCTCCAGGAAAGTGGCCATCTGAAAAGCCTTTTCCCAGATCAGCAGCTCGCACTCCAGCTCCACGCTGAAGAACATGTCCTCGCCGCTCTCCGTCTGGACACTGAAGCAGTGCTTCCTCTTGTCCAGAAGGTCATTATCCTAAGATAACACAGTAAGGCTGCCATGCTGATGGAGTACAGATGAGCAGAGTGACTTGGAGATAAGACAAAGCGACAGTTTGTTGTAGCCGCTGAGCAGTTAAAGGAGTTTTACTTCAGAGTAAGCCTGCAGACGGAAGCTTCAACAGACTTGTACTTGTATGCGTGTATATCCTCAACACTATACATGTATGCAGAACCAGACAATGTTTTACTGTAGCTATAATGTAGTTTTCCTGAAGCCAAATGGCACTGTAAGGTCAACTTGTATCTGATTTGACGTCTGAATCTATATGAATGAAATTTGCCATAGGGGACGTCTAGATGATAAATTGCGGTTAAATTCACTTCTCACAATTAAATTAAAAATGACCTAGAACCTGCAAAGAATGAAGAATACAGTGTTGCACAATGTGGGATTGGAGGGGAATGCATCAAAATACAAGTTTCTATTTTATAATATTGTCTAAAGACACCCAGAGTTAGATTTTCTCCCCATAATGTTAAAAGGACGTCTCGGGGCATTAAATGGCTGCCTTACCTTTAAAACCTTGCACATTATCTCATACACAGTAAAGCTTTTCTCTGCTCTGGTCCAGTCCCATGTTGTCACCTGAAAAATGTTAGTCTGGGATTTAATACATTTGGTCAATATATTACTGAATAGCTCTGCTTTGATTCTAAAATGACACAACGCAGCAGAACTGGCCTGAAACTAATACTTGGGCTGTTGTATGTATTTGTCCAGGAAATATGATTATTTTAAACAAATGACAATTATTGATGAACGATTGTTGAAATGCTTTAACTTTCACACTCTATAAAAGTATAAAAACGATATCATACATAGACAACTGTTCCTATATAAAAAAGGATATTTGTCACAACATCTGTACAAAGCAAAGTCTCCTATAATCATATCCATTTATATTCACCACAGGCACATTCAAGTTGCACAGGCAATCTCACTTATCAATCAGTCATTTCCCATCTCTAATTCAGTAACACTGATAGCTTAACCCTCTTGTCACAGTCCCTTAAATGGCAGGCAAAATGTAAACAGATTTAATTATTATCATCAATCAAGAGAAAGATCAATGCACAGAATGGTTTTGTGTGAACCACATCCATCTGCTAGCTGGAAATCATTTTGTCCATCAACAATATGGTAACATCGCTTGTGTGAGGAAACCCCCGAGGGGCTGGACAATATCAATTCAAAGACAGAACTTTCATGATTAAAAGTCGGTATGAAACCAATAAAGACTAAAGTGAAAAACATACTGGAGGTGCCGGAAACTTGAAGAGTGACGAACCCCTCAAAGCGAGGAACTTTGGCGAATACATTCGGTCCTGAATGGAGTCCTGCTCCTTCTCATCTGCCCAGCCCATGCAGATAATCTGTCAGATGGTAAAAAGAGAGAGAGACGAAAACACCAGCGAGATGTGGCGTGTAATGAAAAAGGGTTACGGGCAAAATATAGAAAGTAAATAGCCATGTGAAAAAAGGAGGTTGGACCGAGAGGGAGATGTGGAGCGAAAGAGAGCAACGTGTCCATTACTAATGTTCTAGGCGTCAAGCATATCACACAATCGCTACTTATTACAGTCAGGGTGATTGAAATGTTAAAATGTTCGCCCGATTAGACCGACTTCTGTTTTAAGGAACGCATGCATGAAAGATAGCAAAGATTTTAATATAAACACACAAATGAAAGCATACGATAGCATCCATTTGAATATAGAAAAGCAAACGAAGCAGCAGGGGCTCAGCTATTGCTTACTGTCTTACCTGCTCGTTCACTGGAAAATTTCGATTTATCTTCTTGACCTGTTAAATTGAACAAGAACACCAATAACACATTAAAATATACTCTACTAACAAACGCAAATTACCGGTGCAATTTAGACTTTAGACCCATTAGGACACACAATTGGGCTGAAAATCCTTCTAAGGACAAATAAACTAAGAGACACTACCCATCCAACATGTTCGTGTTCCCCCACAGTACTGGAGGAATACTGTTATACTTCATTTATTCAATTGATGCAAATTGCAAAACGGGATAGATAGAGTCATTTCCACCAGGACCTGAGGCTCTTCCTAAAAAAAAAAAATCTCTGTGGTAATAAAAGCAGGGAAACTACAGAGAGAGCAGTGAGGCTTTAAATTAAAACATTCTGCTCAGATCACAGGTATCAGTCGCTCCAAATCCACACCGTACTATCAATATAACTCTCTTTCTCAGGAACACGACATCAAATTAGACCCTCCAAACCAGCTCCTGTCTTCCTATAGCAGCAAGAACACTTCACAGATCCTTAGTTTGAAATGTCACTGTGGGCCCTGGGGCGAAAACAAGATGCTTTTCAGTGGAGGAACCGAAAATGAAATAGCCTGAGCACCGTCAAGATATGAGGTGGATCGGGAGCGTCACTGGAGCGATGGCAGTGGGTTTGTACAGCTTCGGCTGTAGGTTGTTGTGGCAGTCACACTGACTGGAAGTCTACCACGTCCACCACAAATATATGTAAAGACATTAGCTTAAAGATGTGATTACATTTTCTGTGCGGTTGGATAATTTCTTTATATGGATTGTTTTGTATTCCTGCAACCAACTAGCAGTGGCTGTGCACGGGCGTCCTTACTACTCTTCATATATATATATATATATATATATATATATATCTGTAATTTGCCTGCTTTCCAGTTTAATAGATAAGAAAATCATTGATGTTTCAGCCATTTAAAAAAGTCAGACTACCTACTTTCAGAAATCGGTCCTTTCTTTAGAAATCTGGATATCCTAATTCCATCTAGGTTGCAAGCTCAGTCACGTAGGAAATGCCAAGGCCATTGCGAGAAATAACCTCTGAATTGTTCACGCCATTCTGGCAATGAGTCATCGGTGTTATGCTTAGTGTGTCCCTCACTTTGTCCACTCCAATTAGCCATGGCTCCATTATCCCCTGGAGACTCTCACGCGGCCCTCGCACACACAGCCACCCCAATGGCCGGATTATAATTACAACTCCCGGCTTCTTTCTAACTGCTGGTTGGCCGCCGCTGTGTCCGTGTCACGCGGCACGCCAACAAACGCGATTGTCGATTACATCTTTCTGCAGGGTGGCTTGACAACAGGCTGGAATTTGCTTTCTTTAAACTCTCTGTACCTAATAGCGACATAAAGGTTGCATGGGAAAGAAAGCAATACGCCTACACATGCCAATAAATGTGGCTAAATGTGCCAGTTTTCCTGAGTACCGTATGGGCCACTAAACAATATAGCTTGTAAGCAATCTTAGAATTTGGCCCCCTTGTTGAGCACCACCCATCTGGAAACAACACTAACTTGTGCACAAACTCTGGGAGAGCTTGGAAATATGTTCACAAAGACAAATGGAATACACAATTGCTATCTCATGAGTTTTTTTTGTTTGCTTGCTGCCTCTTGGTACCATTATTACATTATATATTATGATGAATTATAGATCATACAAGTGCATGGGTTTAGCTTGGGGGAGAACGTGTAGTGTGTGATCTCGGGCTATTAGAAATAAGTGTGTACTTATTACTCGTCGTGTGAGATACATTAGTATGCGTGTACTTAATGCGGCGACGTTTGCAACGGTATTGTTAGACAATCCGGAAATTGAACTTCTATTACATTAACACCCAACCCGGTCACTTATCAGTTTACACGCGGGACTACGAGAGGCAGTAGAACTAACAAGGACAACTTTGTTCCATACTTTTCATACTTACATTGTGCTTGGTGAGACTGGATATGTTGCTTGCTATTGCATGAAGCCAGTCCAAGCAGTCGTCAGCTGTGGTGCATTGAATAACCCCACTGCAAACACCATCCACAGCGATGACTTGAAAAGCATTTTTCCTAAAAGAATCAAGACAAATCAACAGATAAGGAAAAGTGACATCTTTAGTGACAAGCAATCGCCGCTGTGGTGTTTCTGCACTGCACTTCCCAGAGATCGCTGTCTGTTCAGCCATGGTGGCAATTGCTTCTCTATGCTAACTACCCACTTCTTCTTCTGTTGTCTGTTAATCCAAACAAAGCGCTGTTTCTGCGTCTGGTAATGTAAAACGCACCGACTTCCTGTACACCAGAGTATTTTTCCCACCAAAATGTGTATCCCCTAAGGAGATTATTGTGGGGAGAATGCTCTTAATAAATGACAAGTATACGTATATGTATAGCCTGACAACTTTCTTGTAGAATCAATGGACATGTTTGAAATAATACGATCAGAAACAAGTGTGATCTCCTACAGACGTTCTTTGTAATCCTGTGATGTCCTTTTATGTTGTTTTGCCGTTTGTAAAGCCAGCGATAGGAAAACAATCTACCAAAGAAAAACATTTCTTCCCTGGCCTGAAATTGATTTGGGGAAATAAATGTTGGTGCAACACCGGGAAACAGCTACACGACACCGGGTGCTTAGAAGGGCAAACGTAAAAGCTTTCATGAACTGGGTCTAGGCTGAATCACTAATTGTTATATTTATAGGTCACAGAGAGTAGCAACATTTATGACATTTATATGAAAATATCACTGATTATATTACCTGTTATTATTTGTCCTGTGGTAGTTTGTCTGGTACTCACAGTCCATCTTTACATGATCCAAAACTGTTATATAATTCATTTTGGTCACTTTACCAAGGTTTTACAGTTTTACATTGTTTCAAATTGTTTATTTTCATTTTGTTTTTAAAGGCATATAGTAAGTAGATGCAAACAACATTTACACACAGGCAACATCATGGTCTGCTATCTGAGGCAGACTGCTCCATTTAAAATAAGACTTCCGTATCAAGGTCAGTGATCTTAGCACCGCTGCCCTGAAGAGCCTCACAGGGGGACGCCGACTCCGCTTAGCGAGTACAGAGGCCAGTGACCCTTCGCCGGACGTGACGGTGCAGGAAAACGACAAAGATGAGGTCCCCCAGCTCACCTGCAGACGTCAGAGCCCGGGACGTGCTGTGACAGGCGCGAGTGGAGCAGAGGAATAAGGCGCAGGTCCACCCATCTCTTCTCCCAGCGTAGCCCTGCGGACGTGGGCCAGGATGAGCAGGACAGCGTGTCCTGGAAAAGCGCGGGAACACAAGTTTAGAAGAGCTCATCGTTTCTCACCTCACACATTTCAAACGGTTGACACCCCGTCAAG
>OMOT01027219.1:0-12297 GCA_900312575.1 Acanthochaenus luetkenii | reverse complement strand
AAGAGCCCAGTCCCTGTTGCTGCAGCTGCACAGGCAGAGCACAAGCCGCAGAGAAAGCTGATTCATTCACCCTCCTCAAAGATAAAGATAGAGCATCTCCGATTATCAGCACGCGGTGACAGTTTGCATAGAAACAACTTCCTGGCATTGGGAGCGCCGCTGCATATTTACAGAAGGACAGTTATAGAATCAGTCAGTCAAGAACAGCCTAATGAAAGCAGCACAGAGGCCTACCGTGTTGTTAGGATGGTAGTTCAAGTGCAGGCCGCTATCACACAGAGGAGAGGAGGTCCCACTACTCTGGTCACTGGGGATGCCTGAAAGTAGGGACACACAAAAAGCCACATCTCCAATAAATCCTCAGAACTCCATGAAACCATTTCCATGAATCAATTTCAGGTGAATTACTGTCATCAACCAAAGTGTGTTACTTTGTTCCACTACACTGTATTGCTCTATCCCTATTTGAATTCAGTTGACTGGTCAGATGACCTATATATGGGTATGGCAGGGTTTTATAAAAGCGTTCATGCCTGATGTGGGGTAATCAATTGCACCACAATGCGTCATGTCTATTTATTTTTTTCCGTTTAATCTCCAGTTCTGGATAGCACCTTTTGTGAAGCTGGAGTTGCGTGCTTTTCTGTGCTTTTCTATCATCAGCCAATTACCATCTTTGTCCAACAATGTAGCCATTGACTTTAGATTTCTCTATTTCTCTCAATGAGGCTGTGCAGGGACCGGTTCATGGTCGCCATGACAACCAAACCTAGATAGATAATAATACCCATTATAAAAACTCTATGTCAGAAAGGAATCCAGCAGTGCTCCGGGTCCTGAGGCCAAGGGTTGAAGACCACTGCTCTCGGTTAATTATTTGGCACAGCAGTAGTGGTAAAGGTACACAGGTCTGAAGCTCATGCAACACCTTTAATACTGCAGTCAGTACTTGAGGTTTCTTACATGTGCAATCCTCACAGAAGGGCAATTTAAGAAAAGCTGGAGTCTTCTTTAGGAAAGACACAGTAAGTGTCACTTCTTCGCCAGCATTTCTCAAAACCTGGACCTGGAATGTAAAAACATGGGAATATTTGCATCTTAAAAAGGCACGGTTTTGCTGTGATGTATTGGATGAGGAGTGGTGTGCCCGTTCCCAGCTATGGATTTAAAGCCCAGATAAGGGATTTACAGAGACTTTAGAGTTATGATCATTACACATTTTGGGAGTTGCTACATTTAAAAAGGGATAAAACAGAACATATTGGTTTTACATGTCCAAGAGATAAAAATCAGAAAGTGAGTCAAGATAAGCTGTTGCATGAGCTGTAAGTAAAATACGAGATATCAGATGACAGCTTACCACTTCCTCATGGCGATAGCTTCTAACATTTATTCCATTTATCTAGAAACGACAATAATGGGGTTACACAAAATAACACTGTTGGCATAATATTGTAGTTTTATCTTCAAAATGCTGTTTAAATGAGACAAGCACAATAATTGTTATGTGTCATCTGCACTAAAATCTGTAAACAACAGAGTGACATCCACAGTTTCCATGAATATGTCTATGGCTAGCTTGTAAATGTTTCCTCTCAGACTGCACCAGTGCATTGGCTGAGTGAGATGAGATGGGGTTTTTCTGGAAGACGTGTGCAACAAATAAAGGACTTGGAATTTGACATTTACCTATAGAGCTGCCTAGTTTTTCAACACAATTCTGTTGATGTATGGCACCTGAAATATGTATCACGTTGCAGAGTAGGATGACATGTGTAAACAAGCATTCAAGTGACTTTTGGTATTTCTGATCAGTTTACCTGAAGGATGCCATCTCCAATGAAAAGCAGCCCAGAGAGTTCAGCTGGCAAGAGAAAATCACTTTGGTAAAAACACACAATGGTAGAAGTGGTATAACAAAAGAAAATCACAAAAATGCTAGTTTACCTTTTTGCTCTTTTGATATTTTTGATATCACAACAGGAATTTTATGCTCTGCTCCACCCTAGGACACAAATTAAATTGAGTCACGAACACAGAGAGCAACAAAGACACTGGAGATCAACTCTATTTTCACTGAATCACCCAGCTATTGCTATTATTGCAGTCTGGCCAAAAAAGAAAGAAAGAAAGAAAGAAAAGAATCAATAGCGTTTGGTGACTGTAAATTAACAAACGTTGTGAGGCGCAGACTAATCAGTTGAGATCTAAATTACCTTGATGCTCAGGCCAAACCCTCCAATCGTCTGTCTTCTGATCGTTACAGTTCTCTCCTGTGAGAGATTCAGTTAGAATAATAAGGTGATGAGTTCAGGGTGACGCTGAGCCCATAGAAGCTCCTGCACAACAATGAATTAGCTTTGTTTCGGCACACGACTTTGTGCATCAAATAGACTACAAAAATAATGTTGTTTTTTTTGGTCATCATGTTTCAGCAGACACAAGGGCTACCCCATGTGTCTTTGAGGATTTTTACTGTGTAACACGATGAATAATACCATTTTGGGAAAGGTCATGCACTGGGTTTATCTGAGAAACAGGACATGTATTAATGTGACTTGTTGCCAAGCTTGGTTCAAACATTACAAACTGCAGTATATGTCATGTACCAGCAAGTGAAACACCATTTAATAACTACAATTGAGTCACAAGCTATAGATTATCTGAAGTAGATTTGTCATGCACACACAGACATTCAATGCCTCATCAATATATTTGTATTGTCGCCTTCATTTATGTGTTATTGATTTCAGGGTGTGTGTGTGTGTCTTTGTGTGTGTGTGTGTGTGTGTGTGTGTGTGTTTGTGTGTGTGTGTGTGTGTGGGGTATGATGTCAGCATTCATTATTCGACAGATTGGGTTACTTACACTGGAGTAGAAAGGCTCTCCTGACACACAGATGACATCTTGCTCTTGAATGGTCAGAATGTCTTTGGCCAAGTGTAGTCGAATATTGAACGGCTCCTCATTACCTTCTTGCAGCAAATAAATCCCACTCTTTGTCTGCGCGTAATCAAAAAGATGAAATCATTCATCATTCCATCATGACTGAATTAACTGGCCTTGAAATGAAATGTCATTGAAAATACTTGTTGCGTGATGAACATAGAAATTACTATACAGACTTTGGTGATGAGTGTTTTTTTTTTTTTTGGCTTGTTAATGCAAATGTTGAAACAACTACTCCTATTCACTGCTCTGAATACTACACACATTATTTATGGTTCAAACTATGAGCAGATTCATTACCTCTCCAACAAGACGTAATCTATGTATCGTGCTGACATCTGTGCCCTAGGTGTGCTTCATATTATCAGGTCTATAGAATGATTAGGGATATTAATTGGGATATGTCGCCCCATTTATTCAAAGTGTACAGCTGATGATGACAAATTAAGAACCTGTGAAATTAAGTGATTGGGAAGTATAATCCATATTTCAATTTCCCAGCATCAAGCAAGTAAGTGTGAGGAACATACGTTTCCCATGATCCATTTAAAACATGCTAATCCGCACACATTTGCATTCTGCATAGCCTTTTCTTCCCTAGCTAATTGGAATGCCTGTCCTGTCCTTGACATGAAAGGTCTAAATAAAAGAACCACCTTCACCTGACAAGATTACTAATAGAAAAGATGCACCAGTGTCAGCATCCTTGTCACCCAGGATACACTAGTCATCAGTTAACCAGACAGCTGGACGGTTGCTATTCTTAGAAAGAACATCTCAATTGCAGTTGAATCAAAGTCAGTTTATAGAACATGTTATCATTCACCCAGAGAGAGAAACGCGTGACGGCATCTTATTCGGGTTGAGAAATGAGCCTACGCCTGCAGCTGCACCATGAGAAATGAAATAACGACGGCATTAATTCAGTAATTGTGAAGAAGTGTGCGTGTGCCTGTGTGTGTGTGAGAGTGTCTGTGAGAGAGAGAGAGAGAGAGAGAAAGAAAGAGAGAGAGAGCGAGAGTGTGTGTGTGTGCGTCTGAGTCATTAGCCAAGCAAAATCAGGGCAGTAGTGTCATAACTGTACATTGCTGGGTCAGACCACGTCTCAGGTGGTTGAGCATTGTTTGACCTGTTCTGCTGCTTGTACTGTACATAATTGGCCTCATCTCTGATCCCATTTTATGTTTCACTATTACTCTCCCTTGCTAATCCCCTCCATTACTATCTACATCATCAGCTCCCATCAGATACTGTGTGCATGACAATCTACACTGCCGACAGCAGCGTATTTAAGGACATCTCTTTCTAACCACTTCCCCTCAGATACCGGATCTCACTCAGTGACACTTAGTGCTATCCAAAGGCTTACACATATCGGCACTTGAACATTGAGGCGGCGATGTCATAGTCATGGTGACAAATGAAATCTATCGAATCCTACCTCTTCATTTGAAGTCTTGAAATCCATGTGCTACTACGCAGTGAGGGAAACTGCCACGGGAGAAAAGAAAAGAGGATTGAGTTAGCCTGTGGGAAGCGAACACTTAGCAGTGACACGGCTCTGACTTTTTGCGGCAAAATTGTGGAACAAATGTAAACATAAACACCACTGTTAGCACTATGCCTATTTTCATTATAGTAATGCTTCTTACAGGAACTTAAGCGAAGGCAGAGAAATAGATTTTTCATTGGAAACCCAACTCTGCGCAAAGAAAATGCCAGAGAGTGAAACGGCGGAGACCATTAAGTAATAATGAATAATGAATTAACAAAAGTGAGAACCCAGGTATCCTAATAAATCTCTCACTATAGAATCCATTGCTCCCAGAAATGAACTGTGTGACCATAATCTGATACCTTGTCAGGGAGCGCATTAAAACTCTCACGTCACACGAGGCGAAGCTGAGGAGAACGAGCCGTGGTAAAGGTACAACAGGCCTAGCAGTATAGCTGTAACACATTAGGGAGACTGGAATGATAAGTACCACGTACATTTCACATCGTTTCACTTACTCTTCACAGATGGCTACACGAGTAGTCGCAAGCAATATGACGTGAGAGGAGCCGCACATACCTAGTTTACATAAACCGGTTCCACTCAGTTGCAATCAGACATGACTGCCCCCTTGACTCTATGAAAAGAGTAAAGAGGATGTAGAACAATAATGGCTCACACTTGAATTACAGAACTTGTGACGGAGAGGGAGTCAGACACTTACCTCAGTAGAAAGACCCCCCAGCTCTTCGTTTAGAGAGGTCTAGCCATCTAGTAGCGAGTTAATCCCTGATCCAACCCGTAGCAGAGGACCTTCCCAGATCATGGCTGTCAGATTGGGGGGAGAGCAACGATGTCAACTCTCCTGGTTGGCTGTAGCTGTTGCAGGGGTACGGGGCAGGATTCTTCCCAATGGAGCTGACTCTGAGGAGCAGAATGAGGCTATCCTGTGGTGCGGTTTTACTCCCGACTCCCTGATCGGTGGCTGCGCTGCCGCAATATGGGGATGCAGCCACGGTATTATTCTGATCCTAAATTTGGTTACGGGTGGGATCCATTAGCAGGAGAGGAGCTGCTGAGATCCAGCAAGAGCTGAAAAATAATACATAGAAATAATAATTTACTGCATTTCCATGCTTTACCAAAATAAAAAACAAAGTGTAAGAACAGAACATAGTATTGCATATAATGTACTGATATTGTTCCATTAAATGCTCCTAATTATGACTCAAAAGATGTATCCTACGGGTGCAAGCAAACAGTGGTGTGTGATAAGTATGTGGGATGTTTGAACCAATTCAAAGCTTTCATTTAACAAATAACAACCTGGTACAAAAAAAGAAAACAAGGATGCATGAATTCCATCGCTCAGCCTATGATGAAGGATCCTCTCAAATACCTCAGTTTTAAAAACCTGTGGATCCTTACAATTATATTCTTAAATTTTCTTGCATTTTGTGTTTGTGCTTGTCACGTTCCAAAAGAACACCCATGAGAAACTCCCCCCTGTTAGTATGCACTGTTGGCTCAATGTCACCTTTTTGTTCAGCCGCAGTGGCATGTGTTGCCACTATGATCATTTGTTCTTGTGGATTAAAAACGTATATGCGTTTGAACTAAAATGTCATGCATAAATCGCTGACTTCTGATTATACAGTAGCCCTAAGCACTAGGGAGGCATCTCATCTGGGACCAGGGCGAGTGGTTGGCCATATCTTTAAAGTGCAGAAAGATAATTTAAATCCTCAAAGGTTTCAAGTCCCACAAAAGACCTGTATGATATTTGCCTAACCAATAGGAGACATTAGGCGATACAATATGTTACAGTCAATGCAAAAAGTCCAAAAGGTCTTCTGGTGTTATACCATTGATATCAAATATCATTCGACTGACTTCAGGACTTCAAAACTGAGTTTGCATTGACTTTGGAAATTAAATTTGACGTAGAGACAGTTTTATCTAAATAATTTCCCCTCAGTCCATGTTCAGGGTGAGCCCTATCTGAGACAAGCCACCTCTCCTCCACGAATGTGAGCGTAATCTTCACATCATTTGTGGGGCCCCTATAAATGAATGTCTAACATGTGGTCAGCGGAAAAGTGGTCAGCGGCGCCGAGATGAGCACTTTGTCCTAGCAGCTGCCCTCGTGTACATCCGGACAAACGCCAGCAGTTCCCCTTTCTGCGAGAATGCAAGATTAACTAGGCTGAACCTTTTGTACCTTTTAAGTTGAGTCAGCGCAACTCCGCTACACCATCAGATATTTTCACAGCTAACAATTTGCCAAGCAATGTTTTTTTTCCCTCGTTTTTTCAAATAATGTTCTTGTCTTTGACACAATGGCAGTGAAGTGAAAGAGAGTAGCGGAGTTAGATTGCCTGGATAATGTGTAGATGGTGATGGTGACATCTCCATCTCTTAGACCTGAGGCCCTTACAGGATGATGGATGGCCATTTTGCCCAGCAGGTGAAGCAGCTGCAAATATAGTTTTACTACTTCAAAAATTTAGATGGGTTTTACTTGTGTTACATTTGTTCTGTGACCTGTAACACACGGCGCCTTGGAGTATAGCTTTTTATCTGACAAGTGATGGTAGTTATATAATGTTGTCCTTTGAGTATTTCTGAATTCCAAAAGATTCCTGTTCAATATAAACCCCATTACACTGGCGGAAAATCATAGGATCTGCCAAATGCATGTGTGAAAAAATAATGAACTCTAAAATGTTGTTGAGAGCTGACAATCTCCTCTGTTGTTAGCAATTCATGCTACTCCTACTCCTCGTCACACGGTTTCATTTTGAGGAATAATGTTTACACTTGTGCGACATGCGAGGTCCTTTTCACCTCACAATTTGCATGACAGATTTTTAAAAGAATAACACTTTATCTTTGCACCGCATTGGATGGGCTCATCTCAGGAAGCAACCGTTTACACAGTACTGTATTTACTGAGTACATCTACCCAATAGGGCCTAATTTGTGAACATCTAGAACTGCTACTTCTAGAGTATTCTAGCAAGCGATCATACTGGCAAGACTCAAGAATATCATCTCGTGTTTTGCATCCTTTTAAAGCAGTTGTCAGAAGGACTGGGTCTTAGTCAATACCTGAGACCCAGTGATAGCCAGTGCTGCTTTTCATGCCAGATGCTCATGAGTGATAGGCATGGAAGTAAATTAGTGATTGACACATTTAGAGACCAAGCTCCTGACTTTCCTGATCGTGATGTATGTTTATTGGCAACAGAGTGCCACCCGATATCAGGTGGGTGCCAGCTTAAATCTGAGAGAATCATTTTACATTACATATTAGTATATCACTGGACATCGAGGAACAGAGATCAGTGTAAGCAGTGTATTGTAGTGATGCACTGTTGTTAAAGGGCTGTAGAGATTCATTTAAAGATTTCTACTGACGGGTTCCTTCATTGGAATAAATTAATTTTGTTTCCTTAACAATATGATGTATTGCTGTTAAGTCTTTAGGCAAATGGTTTGGGCAAGTAGCGCATTAACTTACATGATTGTCTTAATTAGGCTCAATGAATGAGTCATTACACTAACTTGAATCACAATATTCATTCTCCTAATTGATTTTTACAGCAGAAAATAGCACAAGGTGCACTAGTATGGCATAAAATTGATATTGTAATTTTGCAGTGCATCCAACTAGGCTTAAATAGTCTAATTGAGGAAGACTTCAGAGCCTGGAAATGGCACCATGCTGTGCATGGAATACATGAAGAGATGAAAAACCTCAGCATATTGCTGGAAGGGTAGGCTGGATTGAAATGATGCCACACAGGGGACATAATCTGTTAATTGACTAAGTAGGAAAATACTGAACTCTTAAAAATATCTACTATTTATTCATTAAAATTGCTTGATAAGAAACAAATGACTACAGTGCGTTCTGGAAATCTTGGCCTTTTTTAGGACGAATGGATAAGGAAGTAACTCAGTTGTTTTCAGGGCCAATATGCAGCTATACATGGGAAAACCTATAAAATATGGATACATAACACTTTACAAATGCTTCCCATGTATTGACAATTTCACAAGAGTAACTGCTTTCTAAGTAAACAAACACTATGATGGTCACACAGTTTTCTTTTGCCATCATAAGCAAAATTGGGAACTGGGTCAATTACTGCTGGGAGCTTTTTACAATTCAGAGGTGGCATGAATTGCAAATGTTCCAAAGAAACACAATATTGCAATTTACAGTGAATAAGACTGTCTGCCATCAAGGTTCAGCTACTGTAGTTGTCAAGGTAGCAGTGCTTAGCGAATAAACAGACTATCCACATTAATCAAATGTGACCTAAAATTGTCCAGCCTGGGCTGCTTAGAGATTGTAAAGCACCCAGGAAATACTGCTTGCCCTCGACTGAAATCCAGTGGTGGAGGTAGATGCTAATCTTTAAATGATACATGAACCACTATGTATCATTTTAACCCCTTATTGCTTTTTTTGGGCTAGTCAGCAATGGATTGTTACCAGGGAAGGGCAAAGATACTTCATACTCTAACATGTTATACAAATACAAATACATCCTTGTGAAATGTATCAAAATGAAATACTGGTATCAAAAAATGTACAAAATACCAATCGTCACAGTGCTGCTTAAGTGACTTCTAGATTAATGTAGCTAGAAAAAAGTACAAAAAAGTCTAAACTATTGACAACAATACAAACCAGAATACAAATGTAGGTGCAGGCAGGACAATTCGTGCTTAGAGAATCTCAGTCTACATCCACACTAATATGTTTTCATTTAAAAACCCATAACTTTTGCTATGTTTACGACTAGCGTCCACACTACTCCGGTGTTTTCGAACCCCTAAAACGGAGACGGAAAATGCTGCTGACCCCGTTTTAGTTTGAAAACTCTGGGGTTGCGTTTTAGTGTGGACGAGCAGACACTGAGACTTTTGAAAATGATGCAGACACCCATGTTCGCTTCCTGATTGGGTCTTATCAGTCACGACCTATCACGTGACCCTTTTCCAGAGGAAAATAAACAACAACTATCAGCCTTGACTCCCATTCAACATGGATAACGAATTACAGGCGTTTCTGACCTTGATGTCTATGCTAGCAGCTGTTGTGCAATTAAATTCTGCATTGAATAATGCTGCAACTTTTTTTATTTATTTAAGATGCGCAGGAGGCAAGCTATTATTCTAGCGATTTGTAACAATTCTCGTGTCCAGTGGCGATTTGGGTGAGGCCGGGAAGAACCAGTGTCTGGTGGGATAATTATATATTATGGATGAAGATCCTTTCTGAATTGGTGCTAAAACGCTCGTGTGGACGTAGCCTCATTCATTCTCACCGGCTGCCCAACGTAGTTTTGATTGGTGGATTGGTCCTAGTGGCTCACGCATGTGTGTGTGCATAAATTACTATTCAACATACATACATTCTCCCCTCACATGTATTTATTTATATTATTTATATATTAAGGTGAAAATATATGAAAGTGAGAGTGAGAATATATGTACTATGTGAGAATAAAATGAATGTATGCGAGAGTAAAATATATGTGTGTATATGTGTGTAAATATACAGAATGAATTGTCCCCTCATAGCTTTCACTGCATTGGTCTGTGTTGCAGTCCTGAACCTCTAAATCAGATGGGCTGGTATATGAGGGGCATATAAATGAGCGTTGTGTCTTCCCTGCCATGAGAGTTGGTGTGTATTCGCTTCATTAGCCACCAGGCTCCACTAAGACAGATGACTAACGGTTTTCTTATTTGCATCACAGTGACTTTGTGGCTAAAAACCACTAACACTTTGCTGCACTTTGGGTGAAATGTCTACAATCTACTTTTATCTGTGCAATTGTTTCGTTTCATCAAACGGCAACGAAAGCGTATGGCATCCCCTCAATGAATTCAACATCTGGAACAGTTTGCACGGATGATCGACCAAACTGCTCCTCTAAAAAAACCCCAGGTGTGATATAGTTTAGTCTCTCTGGGGCTAGACTGTAATGAAGATGTCTGAGGCCAGCGTCACGGTGATATACTGGTTCTCCCAGCTGCCCTTTAGATGGAACAGTAGCTGGAGGAAAATGTTAAGACAGCTCTATTTCAGGGTGCCTACCTGTATTCATTAAATATATACGAAAAGGTGTGAACAGTACACATCTTCGGCAAATATTATATACTATTTTTGCATTTGCTCGTGCCACTTTTAATGCTCTTCTGCCGCCGTTGTCAAGGAAGGGTTCTGTGAGCGTCGTCTTGAGCACAGCACTTGTAACTGTGGCCCAAAATGGGATTGATGCTTCAGGCTCACTCTGGATATTGAGATTGAAACATCAGTGTAATCTCTGAATATTGACGATAGCTCTATAGGTCGAGCTGGGCAACACCAGGGAGCGTAACAGCACTTTAACCGTGTGAACAGTTGATGCCAATGTGTGCGTTCACTGTTTCTAGGGACGCCTCGGGGTAATCTATCCCAATCGTGTATTTTAATTCATTTATCCAGTCGTCATTTTTAAACGACCCGATGGGATTCAGCAGAAGATAAGTAATTAGTAAGGAAGGGACAGTGGAGGAATTGTGTATTGTGTAGTCCTGAGTATAGGAATAGTGTAGACATTTGTTTCTTGCGATCATTGTGTATCTCGATATGTTATAGATCAAAACGGCATGAGGTTCCCTTCACTCAAATATCATCTGATCCAGACTACTGCATACGTGTCACCAGAAGTTGGGAGTCAAACAAGCTACGCCTGGTTCCCGTCGCCGCCTGACAAACTGACCAGACAACAAATGGCACATTTCACTCAGGCCTGGTTTTCGGACAAGGGGAGTTTGTCACTCGGCCGAACCGCCCTTTGATTTAGGACACAGACCGAACGGGGGAAGGGTCATCAAATTGTCAATGACACGTCAACGTCTTTCATTCCATCGGAGGCGAGACCCCCGGTGCATCACACAGATTGCTCCTGACCTCTGACCGCCGCGTGGACTCGGCTCAATGTTCCTCACATGAACACGGTACCTCGCTGTGCTGGAGCCAGCTGAAGAAATACACCTGAAATAGTGACGGTGAAAGAGCGAGGAGATGTTGCCAGTCTCCGTGCATGCAAACTGCACCCACAGCCCGGTTTCCCCTGCATGCAGCCTGAACGTCCAGCCTGCCGCCACCGAGACGGTTTATTAGGTACGGAACCGACAGAAATATCGTGAAGCCCTTGAGAATCCAGGAGCTTTCTGCCAGGCGCATAAAACACACCGAGCAGAGGCTGTGACATACTCCTCGGGTTGCCTTAATGGTTATCCCTTAATGGTTATCCCTTAATGGTTATTCCTTGATGGTTATTCCATAATGGTTATTCCTTCATGGTTATTCCTTCATGGTTATTCCAACACGCTGCGGCGGATGGAGAAAGAAAGGAACGGCACTGGTTAAGGTGGGAAATGGCCCATGTATAAAGTATGTTCTCATGCCACGGTGCTTTAACGTGAACATCACTGTGGGTGGGAGGAGGAGCGCCGCGGCTCTGGCTGCGGGAGCTGCGGGAGATGCGGGGTGCCTGTATTCCAAGCCCACATTTCATGCAAATCATACACTAATGTTTCATCACGAGGCCCGTCAACGTGTAGCAACAGCGGTGTAACGCGCCGCTGTTGCTACACGTTGTACGGCTGTGTAGTATTCAACGGGTCGTAAATCTGTCCGGAGGCGAAATACTATTTCCACCAAAAAGTGAACCGTGTCCCAACGTCGTATTTAACGTTACATGTGAACCCGCGGTGTTACGACGCGCCGTAGACGTGCAGCTTACCTGGTAGTCTGGTAACAGGTGGTGATGTGTGGCACTAAG
>OMOT01027217.1:0-22424 GCA_900312575.1 Acanthochaenus luetkenii | reverse complement strand
TAAACCTTGAGCAGAAGTGGAAATTACAATCAGATATAGAGCAGTTTCATGTTCTTTAACTGCACACACACACACACACACACACACACACACACACACACACACACACACACACACAGACACACAGTATACACTGACACCCTCCCTGTCTTTGCTGCCAATCTTCTCCCGAACATTCCCTCCCTTTATATCTAAGATGAAAAGATCCCCACATTCCTCGAGGCCCTTTGAGAATCCTCATAAACCATTCAATCACGCAATGGAATAAGTCCTACGAGTCCTGTTAAAGGAACATTAAGTGAACTTTACAAAGGAAAAGTGCCACATCCCTACGTATTTACGAGGAGCGTCGGTGAAGTTGCAAAGCAGTGTGTGCTTTCTTTACCCCCGGATTGTTCTGTGCAGGAAGTGATGCGCTCTCAGTACAGTCTGAACCCAGCAGAGTGTCTGTGCTGCCCTTCAAGATATATTCTCTCGTCTGTCCCTTCCACCGGTGACTTTCCACACAAGAGCCCCCAACCGACTTGTCAGGAAGCAGACACTGTCATTACAAACACACATCTGCCGAGGGGGCTGGGAGGAATGTTAAGCGTCCTGAGCTCTGCCATTTGACGTGACAAGGGCATTTCAACACCTGACATAGAAAAGGGACTTTAGCCTAAATAGATAAATATTTATTTTATTTTATTTCTTTCTATTAGCCCTTTTGTAACCATATTGCAGAGTGAACCACAAAATCATGACAGATCATGATTTTGGAGGCAGTTGCATTCTAAAGGCATTTATATATAACACTTGCATATATAATTCACTATAATGTTTTTTGTAAAAAGCTTGTAACACATGCCTTTCAAGTGTTTGTAATTGTATGCCAAAATCTGGTTTAAAATAAATAAATAAAGTGAAAATACAAAAATCTGTTTAATATAAAAAGCATTATCTATCCATTAAGCTGTTCTTACCAGGTTGTGAACATCTGACGTTTGCAATATTACTCGCCTATAATGACTAAAACAGACTATCTATCCATTACAACCTTTGACTGTTCAATTTGAAAATAATTTGGGAAAGACACAATACAGCGTATGAAAATATCTGAAATGTTTGGAATCCTATTTTGTATTGATCTAGGTGCCATAATATCATACAACTTACAACCTACAGCAAAGTAACCATACAACATATTGTAGCCATTTCTATATGCATTACAAACGTATGCAGAAGATTTGCAGTAATATACATTTGATTAAAACTTGGACTGTAAACATTGGTCTTAGTATCAACCTATTGTTTAATATGGGAATTATTACTCATCAGTGAAATACACGTAAAAAAACCATGACATTATTAAACTTCTGAGACTATATCCAGCGGTGAAACTTAGCTGGTACTGTCTTATTCCACTGAAAGACTTATGGCCAGCATAATGGGAGTTCTCATGTCATGTCTTCAGGTTGACTAAATTGGCTTTCAATTGCAATCCTGGCTCTTATAAACTGGGAATTGATTCGATGTGAATATCTTAAAAAGGTTTTTTGTTCCCCAGTGTAATCCATTTATTTATTTAAAAGTTTGATCCACCAGCCAGACGACTTCAAAAGGCAGCAGTCGGTCTTGTGCAATCGCTGTAGCCAGAACATAAAATGTGATTGTTATTGGGGCGCATTTACTGCCGCATCATATTTTAGCTAGAATAAAATACATAATTCGGGCTTAATGTTCTAAAGGATAAAAAACAGCAGAAACATTTAGTCAAATATTCAGCATTGCCAAATTCATTGCAGGTTCCAGAGATCTGCACTGGCACAGGTAATGGAGAGGAAGATGATCATAAGGAGGCAGCAGATGTTGAGGGGGTCATGACCAAAGGCTGTGAGGTTACAGCTGCAGAAGTGGGCCTCTAAAGACACACAGATAAAAACATGGAATTAAAGAGCGGCATACATATTCATAATTTCACAAGATGCAATGTGAATGTAAGAATACCTTCTGAGGGTGGAACCCACAGCTACAGGTCTGTGGCTACACGAACTGAGGTCTGACCTCTGACCCGCACCGGGCATTTCTCAACCTGTAACGTTTGAGGAATCTCAATCACTTTAAGTGTGAAGTACAGCAAATGTAGAGGAAACGTTCTTCACTACGTTGATGCAGAGATGTACAAAATACATACCGACACACATGGCACAGAAACGACAGGGCCATGCATACGATGAACAGTAAACTATACGTATCACACTGCATATACAATCAATATTCCATAGCTGTTTGAGCAGTGTGGCATACAGTATAGTTACAGCTGTAGAGGGTGATGTACCTCGATGAAGTTCTACTCAATGGTAATACATAGTGACCATAGTAATGTTATGTATGGTTTGGTTTGGTTAAGTTAGTTAAAACAACACGAATGTTGATTTGTGATTGGAGAGAACCATTTTGAACGTTTTGTTAAAACATTTAACAAAAAGCCCAAGATCAGATATGGACATTGTTATAGGATTGCAGCTAAACTGCAATAACTTGCGGGTTGGTGGCAATTCTTCATTCCCTTTTCGTCGCCCTGGTGTCAAGCAATTCCTTGATGGAGTGCAGCTCACAGCCAATAACCCGCGGAGGAGTGCAGACAGCCTTCTGGAGAATGTCTCTGAACCAGGAGGACACGGAGATATACTACTACGCTGTAATGGAGGATGTGAGGATGCTTCCAGTTATTGATTTGTAAAAATGGACCAGTGAGATGTCGAGCTTCCTCGGTTTCCACAGGAAGAACATTCTGTGTCTGGCCTTGATTAGGCAGGAGATGGTCTTGTCCCATTTAAGGGTGTCGAATTCTGTCGAATTAGAATGACTCCTCTGGATTGACAATTGAGCCGATGCAAGTTTTGAGCTTTCAACCTCAGGTTGTTTGCGGCATATCATTTTGTGAGGCATGCTATGTTTGTCCTGGATTTGTTGGTGATGAGGCCAACCACAGTGGTGTCATCTATGAACTTAATCAGTTTGATGGATGGGTGGCTGGAGGCACAGTTATTGGTATAAAGGGAGCAGAGGAGAGGGGAGAGCACACATCACTGTGGTGCACCTATGTATGCACAGAGGGGTCTGATAAGAAGAGTTCTAGCCATGCACATTGCCTTTGATCTGTCAGGATGTCAGGTATCCACCAGTCAGTGATCTTACACTGACACATTGCCATAGAGCTATTATGAGATGATGGTGTTGAACATCAGAATCAGAATTTGTTTGCACATACAAGGAATCTTTCTTGGTATAGTTGCTCACATAGACACATCTAAGATAAAAAGTGAGTATAATACAGTAAAATAAATATGACTAAAGAGGAATAAAATGTACAAAAAAATATCCAAACCTCAACCTGTCCTCCTCCCACCATTGTAACAAATGCTTGCTTGTAACGTGTCATAGAACTTGTAGTGGTGTTGTATTTGCACATACAGATGAAAAAAGTTATCAGTTTGTACCTCATATCTTTTTATGTGAAATACACTGCGTGCCATGCTTATTTGACTTCTCTGTGGTGTGCGGATTTCCCATGTCAGAGCCATAAATCAGTTTCCCCGGCTGTAATCTACAGTGTGGCTCCCTCTTATGCGGAATTTATGGATTTTGGTCACTAACTATTACTAGCCCAAATCGTTTGACTAGGCAACTTGGGCAAGCTAAATTGTATGCCCTGCTCTTATATGAAGTTTAAATGCAGCTCTTTCCCCACAGAACGATGTTAGGCGCGTTGCAATGGCACCACAATTTGCACAACAATACTGATTTTTTATTTATATTTTTTTACTCAGCAAGCTTGATCAATGGGATTACCCAGAGAAGAGCTGAGAGGAGCAGGGAGATCAAGAGAAGGAAAACATTCAATTGAAATGATAATTATATAATAGACTATCAAGACAGGCTTTTGATATGCGATGCAGACTGGAATGTGGAATATTTGCTATGTAACCATTGTCCTCTGAGGGAAGATACTATCTCTCCAGTTCAACACTGGTTGGAGATACAGTCCAATCACGTTTGTCCTTTTATGGGTTGTCACATATAGCGGGTGCGGACCAGCGCACGGCTTGAGTGTTTGGGATAATTCACGTCAGCTGGGGCCCAAGTTTCCATACATGTGGAATACGGGTACGTAACTCCCACGATAAAAGAAACGCCAACATAACACGTTTTGATGCGGCGTTAGATTAGGAGAGGCCACCAGAACACTTTGAACGCACTATGGCATAGATCCTACAAGTGTCTGGAACCTATTGGAGGGGTGCTTCCACAGAGTGGTTCAAAATGGCTGCCTCGGCCTCACAGTTGGGTTTAGATCTGGTGACTGGAACAGCAATGGTATGTCGTTTTTACTCCATTTTCATGATCATCGAACCATTCACTCACCGCTCGTACCCGGCAGGTGGGGGCATTGATTCCACTCCTATCAGGATAGAAATGCTTCACCACGGGATGAATGTGATAACTCCGAATGGCTTCGTATACACCCATAACAAAGCCACCAGATATGTATCCCGTGGGAAACAAGCAATCGGACTTGTCGACTTCATTTGACACGCACATGTACATGTCTGCTTTTTGAGAACAGGGAGAAGGATCTCATCTGACCATTTTTCCCACTGTTCACTAGTAGAGCATCGCCTATGTTCTTTCCGCCACTTCGCTCAAAATGCATTTCCCGATGTAAACAGGGATTTATGCACAGTAACTCAACCATAGTTTCCCTCTCGGTGAAACTGCCTGCTCAAAACTTGACATTTGCAGTCATCACGGTTTGAGGAGTTTGCTCTTCTGTCCTCTGTTGCCTCTAGTTGATGGTGCCTGATCCTCAGACTTCAGTGCCCACGTCCCCGTAGCAACTGCATGGCATGAATGTGCAATCTAAAAGAAATTATGTACAGCAATGGAATTGTACAGTACTAGTGGCCTATTTGAAAATCCGGATATATAGAACGGCCCTCGCCCGGTGAATATACAGCAGAGCGAGGTCTGCATACAGAAAAGAAAACATGAATGCACACATTAACAATGCAATATGATGAAGTCTAAAATAATAGCCTAATAATGAAGGAATGGAATAGTCATTACTGAGTAAATTATACAGCAAATGGGCAGGTAATACAACATAATGAGCAAATTCCGCTTATTCAACAGTAAACAATCTGCCGGCACACATAGCTTGGCCATGCTCTTAAAGAACTAGCTCATGCTAGTTAAAATAACTTATGTAATACCAAAATAAAAGCAAGTTTAAGGCAATTAATAATCGTCAAATCGGATGAAGGCAGGTCCCATTACAGTGTGGGTGTTACTGTGTTTTAATCACTTTTCGAGTTCAGCCGTTGGAGCTTACTTTGGCCCTTGAGTGTGTATTGGAGAGCAGTGCTACTGGCAAAGTGGAGGAACAAAAAGCTCTACAGTGAAGTAAATGATGGCATTTTAATCTCAATCAATCGTCATGATGGCAAAAACTAGGAAAATAAGGCCCAGGTTTTAAAAAATACAACGAAAAAAGGAATGATCCTTTAACAGAGTGACATCGTCGCTACCACATGACATACAGTAGGCTGGTTCAGTCATAAAGCTGTAAATCAATTAACAACTAAACGGCATAATAGGCGATAACTGTCGAACGAAGGGCAATTGCAGCCCAAGTAGACAACCCATATCACTATAACAGTAAGGATAGACTTAACAGTGGCACAGCCAAATAACGAGGGCGGCAAACGAGCATGCCACAGTCACGGCACCAAACATGCCGAGGCGGGCGGGCTACCAATTAACACACATAAATGTCCAAAGTCCGTGAAAACCCCATTGTCAGTCTATCTCTTGTTATAAGAACATGCATAACTTACCGTGTAAGCAAGAATGGACACAGGAAAGTGTGACACACACTAATGCACGTTCCTGACAGACAATCGTTCCCCGCAGGCTCGACTGGGCTTGCCTAGTCTTGTTTCATTTTCTCTCTCTTCTTAACCTACGTTAGATATTTGGTGTGGCGTCCACATCCCGACTCATATGTGACGGGATGTTGGCCGGCTGTTGTGGTTACGGCATCTCAAGGCGGACAGTAAACGGCTGTAAACACGGCCTCTCAAACGATTGGAGAACGTTTGTGTCTTCGTGTCTGAGGAAGGGTTTCTCTGTCTGAAGTGGATGATGTCCCAGCTTTAGGCTGATGGGCAAATAAGGTGCTATGCTATGCATTTATATTAGATGGGCTCTTGTCTCCCATATTCTTTTAATATTTCAATGTCAATCACGTCTTATCATCCAATCTATCCGCGTCCACTAACATTTACTCATGGACTAGGGATTCAGGGTCAGGCCAAACACGCTGCTGGAGAAAAATGTACCGGCTGAAAAGAAAGGTCACTAGTTTGCGTCCAATGTATGGAAATCCATCTCACTGCTAAAATTGGACTTTATGTATCGTATGATGCATTGCCATGGTAGCAGAAGTGAGTAATTGGGGCAGCAGGGTGGCCTCGCGATTAGAGAGACTATCCTTCAACCGGAGAACCTGGTTTCAAGCCCTCTCGTTGACAAAAACCTGCCCTGCTGTTTCACACCAGCGGGGATCTGCCATCCCAGGTTGTTGTTAAGGGCGATGTCGGAATTATTGGGTGAGATGTGGGCAAAGTATAAACCTAGGTGTAGGTGCGATCTATGTCAGGGTGCTGCAGGTAAGTATAGTGCTGATCAGTTGTGGAGGGTGGTATCGTTTTTGGTTACGTATTGGACCGTCCCAGACTATAATCATAAATCATTTGATTTATTTAATAACTGGCAGTGCCCTTAAATGGATCGCCAACAACATCTTCCATAAATCTACGATTCTGAAGAAACCTTTCTCCTCTTTTCTCCCTTTGAGTATGTGAACAGGTATCGCAGCAGAACAGTGAGCGAGTGTTTTTCTTGACAGACAGTGCATAGGGAATGTCCTTCTTTGTAATCGTAAGCAGAGAACCCAAAAAAAAAAGAGTCTGAGGTCAGGGCCACAATCTGTCTTGCAGGCTGACTTGGGACTCCCAGAAGATCAGGAGGGCCTTGGCCTGTCGATGCCCCAACATCAAGCTCAGCAGGGTTTGGACTTTATTTTGTTTGTGCAAAAATTACGACGTTCCAGAGAGTCTTGTGGGATTTGAGTCGACAGTTTTCCGATTCAGCATTTGGGAGCGCTAATGGTGCAGATGATGTCGATAATGTATGTTTTTATGTACCAGATACGTGTAACCCTATGGGAGTGAAAATTGGAAATGTATTTAAAAATATGCATTATAACATGGACATAGCTAGATAATTAGAGAATATCGCCCTGTAAATCCAATTATCTTACCTTTTTTCTTTTTGCACTGCCTCATGAAAAACAGCCATGCTGGTCCTCGGTGTTGATGCCCCCAAAATCAAACCAATTTGGGAGCAGACGCCTCAGGGCAGTTTGATGCGCCACTGGATTGAAAACAACTGGTGCGTGCAGTGCGTTTCTGGCTAAAAGGTTTGTTGTGATGCTCTGTGAGGTATGTGACATCTGATACAAATGGCCATATTAACAAAAGTAACATCTTAGATGGAGTTCTTGTCGTACAAGAGAGGACCGCACGTATCAGCCTTGGCCCAGGAAACCATCCAGCACTTTAACAACGGTGTACAAAAGATCAGTATAATTAAATTTAGACATAATTCATTTAGACTACGTGAATGTTACTGATGATGCCAACACCAGTTCACTATGGGAAATCCCTGTTCATTATTGCTTGTTCAATTTCTTCTTTTTATCTGGTTCTGTTTCTGTTCAGAGGTTCCCTCCCCCGCTCTCCCTGGGCAGCACAGTAGCGAGGCGCAGCAGATGGCGAACAGGTGAACATCCACGGATGGTTGAGCGTGTAGTTTGAACATTTTGTTTTTGAAGGTGGTGGTGTACAGATGTAGCGGCACTGTTGCGCCGTTGTCATGCAGTTGAACAAATTCTGTTCTAGTTTAGACGTTGTTCTTTCAGCCTCACACCATCCGTGAACTCAAAGGACCCTTCTTTTCCATTGGCATGACTTGAGCCAACTACACTGTTCTGCCAATCACTCTCAATAAAAAGGTACAAGAGGTGATACATTCCAAGTATTGCCCTTAAGGTGCACTCACGTTATTCAATTATTTGAAAAAGGTTGTTCCTCAACTGCGTTTTGTGCTGACGATTTGAAAAAGCAGGTCGCGGAATGCGCACTTTGCTTCAGTCCAACTCTTACGAGGAACTCCTATAGCACAGCCAATGTGCTCCCGTCAGAGAATCGACTACCACCAACTTTTCTACCGGTACTTTCTCCATTTTTTGTTAGTGTGGTTGTTGTTGTCGTCGCCAACTGTCAGCTGCCTACGGTATTTACGGTGAAACCCCACCTTTTCTTCATTGTGATTAGTCAGCTCACAAAAACGCAGCCAATGTCTTGTGCACTATTCCCAAAAAAGTTACACTTTACTCAACTTTAGAAATTGCTCCACTGTGCCTAAAAAGATGCCAGGCGCAGTGTCAGCCTCCTTTAAGCTGCACTAGGCAAATATTTCTATACAAAAATATACCTGTCTTATCAGTCTAAATCACCAAGTGGGGATGTAATAGAGAACATCGTTCCATCCCCTAGTTGCGACCCAGTAGTTTTGCTATTTGCTCAAATGAAATTCTGGTGATGGGCATATAGGCGACACTTCATCCCCTCACAGGAGGTGACAAATTGAGCAAAATACAAAAACAGCAGTCCAGAGAAAGCTGCACACACCAGGTATCCTTTGGTATATAGCACTCACAGACCAGCCAGGTTGGCAAACATGAGCGTGCTGTGCGCAGTTTGCTGATATCACGTTAGTTACCTCTCGCGGCCATTTCTCAAGCCTCGTCACAAGTGCGACATCAGCGCACAATAGACCTACTGGGTTTGTAAGAAAGCAACCAGGAGAGGAAGAGGAAGTTGTTTGAGGCTGTAGTAGATACACTCCACAATATTTTGTGTTTGAGATGAGACGCATTGAGCACAAGGCGGTAAGTGAAACTAAATAACAAACTGAATTACTTCTACCACATAAAACATGCAAAATGCGATCAAATATTGATCCTTTACCTCACACTGGGGTAAGACTGTCTGAGTATGGTACTGCGCTGAGTAAGAGGAAATGTGTCATACCTTTTGTGTCTTTTCACATTTGTCTTTATCTGAATGCATTGTGAATTTTAAGGAGATCGGTGACCAATTAAAGAGAATAATGACGTGTGTTTGGGAGCTCTCAACTGTAATTTCCTTTTGTACAGATAATCAAGCGATTACCACTGTAAACAATATCTCAATATCTCAATACATGTGAATGTCCCTCTTAGTGATACTAATATATAGCTGGCCCAAATGTCAAAAGAAGTAACACACGTGTAAGTATGTGGTGGTCTGTTGGACATAGCCATGAATAGCATACAGCTACTTGTTGATAGGCCAAGACAGTTACAAAGCAAAATTGTTGATCCAACATGAATTTCCCTTTTGAAATAAACCATATATGATCATGATGCAAGTACTGATATAAATAAGAAATAATGCGAATAACAAACTAATTGGAAAACAGAAAAGTTGATCTTCAACCATGTGTTGATTACTGTTACATTCATTCACTCTGGTTCCATGGAGAGTAGAGTGGAGCAGATGTCAACGCTGAGTTGTGCTATATTCCATTGATACTGGCCTGGCCTCCTCATAACCTCACAGCACCTGCCGCTATACCAGTTGGAGGGGAACCTCGTTATCCCCAGCGATCACATTACGGACCAGCAACGTAAACCTGTTAAGGAACTCTTTCCGATATTAGGCCTTCCTTCGCTCAATATCATGAAGACCTCCCTCTCCTTTGGCATTTTGCCCTCCAGCTTCAAAGCAGCCGTGACTAAACCTCAAAGCTCGACAAACCTAACCTCGATCCTGACGACCTTAATAACTATAGACCAATTTCTAATCTCCCCTTTCTCTAAAGTCCTGGAAAGAATAGTAGCTATCCAATTACCTTGACTATCTCTCCTAGTCTTTCTGAATCGTCTCTATCTGGCGTCTGGTCTCTCCATAGCACTGAGACCGCTCTCACAAAGGTGGTAAATGACTTACCCCTTGCCTCAGATTCCGGGGGGATAGATAAACAAGTGAATGATTAAATCCACCCGGGACTCTTATCACACGGAGGAACTCATTTGCGAAAAAGGAACAAATGCGTGCCACAGTTGCTATGGAGACACGGACCATAACTCATGGCAATATTTGTCCTCTCCTCAGCAAATTTGGAAGATACAGCCACATAATACATCGGCAACTCCAAGAGGAGACGTATAGGCAGCCTTGTGTGTGATGTGTGATACATGATATGATCCTCTTTTCAGGATTTTCCTGTATATTTGCATTATCTTATATTCGTATATTACTTCCCTTAAAAGACAAAACTATTTCAAGCATCGTCATCTGCTGCTATCCAAGATAGGCATTCTTAAAACTGGGATCATGTTCATATAGTGACGCTAGAACTTTGACTGAAATGAACAAAAGCCCTAAACACTGTAATCTTACTCTTTATTTTGTCACAATTGTATGTCAAATATATATACGTCTATATGACATATATTATATGACATTATAATAATTTCTTTTCTTTACAATAGAGAAACAACATAGAGATGACACACTATTTTGGTTTCTAAGTCGAAGCTCTGTTTAAATAGTGGCATTTTCTTTTCCAATACACTTTTTAAAATCAAGCTCCCACTCAAATCGTCATTTCGTTTTCCTTGTCGAGTCAATTTTATTCACAATGTGAGTTTGTGTTTGCCTCTTTTCTTCAGAATTTGATGTCTTTAGTTGTATCAATATTTTTTCCCGCTGCAGTTCAATCTGTTCGTGTTCCTTCTGAAAAAAAAACTATGGCCATCTGTGATTGGTCCGCATGGTCCCACCTGCTCACCATCCTGTGCCACTAACAAATGTATGCCGTCATTGGAAACAGTGTCTTTGAAGCTCTACAGATATAATCCAATCAGCTTGCAGGAGGTTTGGCACAAGCATTTCCAGTTCCTCTGCTGCTGGGTCCCTCGGCGGACAAGGAGCAGTTTACGCCTCCATACACTAGGGATGTCTGACCTTGGCATTGTCCCTGGGTTTCTCTTTGGCCTGCTGCCGTCAAACCCCTGACCCCATTAGCCAGCCTGGGGGAGTATTGGATACTTTCCCCTTCCGACTCCAGCACAGTCACAGCCATACGAGTGTTTGTGCCACCACAGAGGAGCTTGGTGTGTGACCCGGACACCGACATGGGGGTGGAAAGGCTTTTGTGTTTCAACGCCTGCGCCAGTTCCACTGTAATCTCAATGGAGCAAGGTGTTTGTGTGGAACTGGGATTCTTCTCTGACCCCAGTGGGCTAACGCTACTGGGCATAACGCCAGTCGCCAGCACAACAGTCTCAAAGGGGGGTTTGGGAGGACTGCTAATGGACACCATGGTCTTTCTAGCCAGCATGGGGTGCCTCTTGAGGAGTCCCTCTTGGTTCTGGTCACTCCTGTCCACTTGCCCCCCCTCTATGTCACACGCTTGGAGAGAAGGGATGATGGGCACAGAACGAGTGTGTAGAGAGGGCGGAAGGAAGGTCGTTCCCTTCTCCAGGCGGGTGCAGGGGACCTCGGTCCATCCTTTCCTGGGTGCAAAGTGAGAGAGTGATGTTCTGCTGAGTAGGGCAGCAACTCTTCCACTGGCAGATTCACACCTTTAGGGAATAGAAGGAAGAAAAGAAGACGCACTTATTGCAGGTTTTTCCATTTTCTAAGAGGAAGAAGAGAGAGAGTAATATGGAATATGGAACTAAAGCTCTCGTTCTCTTGAGAAAAACACTCTGGCAACAGCAAAAGTCACAAAATTATGTATTAATACTATTTGTGTAATTATTAATACTCCTCAGCAGCCTTGTATTATGGCTGCATATATGTTTGAACTGAAAAATACCTTCTCTCATGACTGCCTTATCAGAGATTTAAGGCTTTAGCATCAAAGCTGCTGGATTCCTGACCCTGGCCCGTGTGGGTATGTGAAAAACTACTGACTAAATGTTTCATTGGATTGGTTCATGTGAATTCTGGTCTTTGAAATGAGAATTACAGCTACAGTCGATATTTCTTGCTTTTCTTAGGTACGGTTGATTGTATTTGTGTGAATATAACAGATACTTTTGATATTCATCACCTTGGACTTTGATGGATTCTCTGCTATTTATATCGAATTTCTGTCATTCCAATATATTAAGGTAGGCTATATCTCCCCATCCACATTTTCCACATTGGATTAATCTGCAATTCTAATGAACGTTCTAGGCTACCGTACCTTCAATCAATGATCTGGCACAATTCTAATCGGAGGTTCTGGACGCAGATTATGTTGTTGAAGAGTATTGCTCGTTCAGAGACATTTAAAAAGGCCTATTCCCCGAAGGAGGAGTGTTTTCTACAGACCAAATTTGGTCTTTCCTCATCTGTAATGACGCGCACCGAGATTTTCTTAACATCTCAACATGATATCGGATCTATCTCATTATTCCCACAGGCGGTGCACAGGCGGTGCACAGGCGAAGCGCACGTTTCAGTCGTCTTAAACTAATTAAGACATACCTGCGCTCTTCAATGAGTGAGATGAGTCTCTCATATGTGGCATTCCTTTTTATCGAGGGAGAAGTAACCGAGCGGGTTGACCTCAAGCCCCTGCTTCCCACATACCCTACTTGTAATTATCACTAGGAGGTTGATGTGAATGGCTTTTCCCAGTCTGCAAATTGTATTAACAGAACATCCGATATGCATTGAATCCTGCTCATGCTAGTTGAAATAACTTATCTAATACTGCAATACACGGCAAGTGGCATTCAATGGATAATCAGAAATTGGATGTAGGAAGGTCCCATTGTAGTGTGTGTTATTGTGTTAAAAGGACGTGTTTTTTGGGTTCAACCGTTGGCCCTGCATGTGTGTATTGGGCAGCAACGCTCCCGGCGAACTGAAGCTGCATCAAGATCTATAGGATAATAGATAACCCTTGAATGTTGTTACTGAAGACTCAACTCATATTCAGAATCATCCCGGCACGGCCTCAGGAGACAGACAGCTATTGTCAGTCTTCAGAGACTGTTTGTAGCGTAACGTAAGTTTCAATAGTTGAATTACTTTCCCACTCCTCCCTTTATTGAAGGGGAATATCCGGCGGATCAAAACATATCTAAAAATAACATCAATAGCAAATTTGCCCTAAATTCTTTCCTCATCTGTGATGGGTAAATATGTATTTTTGACAGTGGATAATTAAATTGACAATACTCTGTGGGGATTTGCTGTCTCAAAATTGAAAACATGGAAGGGTGTTCTCAAGCTTGTCTGCTATTCTCCCTTCTTTACTCATACTATCTGACTTAAATAAATAAAAATCACTTTCTACCCCACCTCTCTGTCTTCATCTTTCCTTTGCTGCACTCTCATCCTCTTTGTACATGTACCATCTCTCTCCTTCCCTCTCTTTCTCTCCTTTCTTCTCTCGCCTCCGATTCCTCATTTCTAGAGACTAGAGGGTGTCTCCATGGCAACAAGGGAGAGGTGGGGGCTGGAGGAGGAGGAGGAGGAGGCTGTATTGCTGGTGCTGTGTGGTTGTTAAGTCTAGAAATAGGTCACTTCAACCTCCGGAAGGCCAGCCGAAGCTATACTCGACGGATTGATCTGCAAAGGAATTATCAATAGCTAATCAGCTCAGAATTGTTTAACTATACAAATACAATCTTGTCCCCACAAAGATGAGAAGCCCCTCTCAGTGCTACTTTCCCCCTGAATACTTGAAAAAGCTTGTTTGTTTTATTTGCTT
The DNA here is from genome assembly GCA_900312575.1 of Acanthochaenus luetkenii. NCBI lineage: Eukaryota > Metazoa > Chordata > Actinopteri > Beryciformes > Stephanoberycidae > Acanthochaenus > Acanthochaenus luetkenii. The sequence goes on along the minus strand of OMOT01027217.1, from coordinate 8,495 downwards.
ATAGCTATAGATTTTTGTTGTTGTCTCTATCCGTCTGTGTGTGTGTATATACATTATATGTAGTATATGTGTGTGTGTATATATATAGTATATGTGTGTGTGTGTGTGTGTGTGTGTGTGTACGCGTGCATGTGAAAGAGGTTGTTATGCTCCAGGAGGATCTCTCCACACAACCATTTGAAAGAACTGCTGAGCTCCACAGAGTTCTGTTTAAAAATGTAAATTATGGAAATAGGTCACATAAAGTGTTTGGCAGCTTGCAGTGTATCTCACAAGTCACTGTAATACTCAATCAGGTTGGCATGCTAATAGGAACCTTGCTAGGGACTTTTAAGTGTAATGGGATGCACGAGGGACACTGCTGCTTTAATGACAGACATCTTTGATAACAGTGCCGTCGCTCAAGTTGCACACTCTGACAGCAAATTAGGCGGGACATATGCTAAATAGGAGCGCCTACTGATGCACAATTCTGCATATGTAAATAAAACCTAACATCGTAGTTCCATGGTACATTTTCTATATGTTTTCACTGTTACTTGTTGAAGTGGAAACGCTACCGGTAGTATTTGACATTATGCGTCATTCTACTCACATGGATACTCCTCCCACCTTCAGGACATTTGACGGACATTCCTCTTCGATAATGTGTAAGGGGGGGATTTCACATCGGACTACTTGCCAGTGAGCATCAAACGAATGTAGTTTCAAATTGTGGACAGTTCTCCCTACTTTACTGATGATGGCCATGAAAATAGACCAGTTCCACAATACTGCTCGATAGTCAACATGTAAAAGACAAAAAAAACAAAAAAAACAATGTCTTTGATATGTGTGGACCATGAAGCTTTTACACAATGCATGAGTTTTGGACAAATAAAATCAAGCCATTCTGGACATCTTGGAATTCACGTGAAAACACGCGTCACCTGTTAATTAGCTTTGGCCCTGTATTTTCATATTGATAAAACCAGGCAGATAAAAACACATTTTCTTTTACAGCCACAGCCTAGTGGAGCAGTTGCAGTGGGAAGATTACAGACATGCAGACTCGTACCGAGGACCTCCCCGGTACCACCATATTTTGCAGCATTATTACAGCAGCTGGGATCAAGTGTGTTCCACAAATTCATTGTGACGGCAGCAGTTGCGGGAGGGCACAGCCGATCTAATTTATTTCCCCCGGACCAGATTTCATAAGCGAGTTCATAGGATTTGAACTGATAACTTTTGAGTCCAAAATTAATTTCTCTAACAATTATGCTACTGCCACTCCGTCTTAACCCCAGTCATCTGAACAAAGTCCAAACAAACTCCATTCCCAAGGTAAGGTAAAGCTGCTATTGGTTGAGTATTCTAGGCTTTAGGGATGTAGCGATACATTCAGCAGAAAGGTTGATTTGATACATAATGCCTGGTTCGATATTGTCACCATATTTTCCCCAAATAATCGGAACGTTAATTATTACGATTTTAAAAGAATCCCTTTTTATTTTAAACAAAACAAAAGAACAAATCATAAACAGAGTAACTACAGGTTTTCTGTCCAAACACTTTTTCAACTAAATTAATAATTGACTTCCGTATTGATTAGGGGGTACATGCTAATCTCTAGGTCTTTGTGAGCAAATGTAATTCTCCTTGAGTATTATATTTTCAGTTTACAAAATGACAAAAACATCCCCGTGACAGCAAGTCCTGCTCAAGGACACTTGAGGCTCAATCCCTGGCAGCTCCAGGGTCCTGTTCTGTAAAGCTTGATCCTTCTCTTTGACCTCCATGTGGAGGGAGCAAACAAAAAGAGAATTTACAATTCGGGCATCAAATGAGTATCACAAAAACAGAACAAGTCTCACCTTCTTATGGACCCCATGTCTGTTGACTCAACATCCTGCAAGTGCTTGTAGACATGGCCAGTGACTCTGGAGCCTCTGGAAATGGGTGGGGTCCTGAAGTAATTTGTCTCTCTTCGTTGTTGGGCAGGACTGAGTGAAAGAGATCCACTCCTGTAACCAGATCGGGAAGATTCCAGTAAGAAGGATGAACATCACAGTTTGAGGCCACTTCCAAGTTAACGAATTGTATCAATGAACTAATGGCTGCATAAATCTAAACTGCACTCACCAATTCATTGTCTCATCTCTATCTCATCTCAGACGTGTCGATGTGAAATGTCGTGGCTGCGTCAACGGATGCACCTATTTGTTACCAGTTGACATTTGAGTGAAATAGGACATCTTATTCCCCGTTGTGTTTTCTCCGTACATCAATGACCTCGCGCCTGCAGTCGAAGCATTACGCTGCGGTATCCAGGTATGTGGAAAGAATAATACGTCTCCAGTAAGGAGAGAGCTCTAAAGGCAAGTTTCAGACGCTGCCAGCATTGGTCCATAAATGGTGTCATGAACATAAACTAAACTAGATAGAGAAACTGTCCTATTGCTGATAAGTTGTATTAATGTTTTCCTGCCCAGGAACCACAGATGTAAATTAGCACTAAACTAAAGTAAATATTTTGCACTTCAGAAATGATCCTTTACCAAAATACAGATCACAGCTTTTCATAGCTTTTCTATAGACTCGGGACTAACTTTTGCAGCCTTACACTCCTCCAGTGCAGGTGAATATAAGTAACACAAAAGTTCAATAGGATGGACTTACATTTAACTATAAAAGCGCAAAAACGGACACAGCGCAGTGTATTTAAGGCGGGACCTAAACATTATTTTGATTCCGGGCTAATTAGTCACATTTACAGACGCCTCCAGTGACACTGCGACCTCGGCATCAAGCGCCTCATCCCCAGTGCCTGCTGCTTCCCGACAGGAGCTGAGTCCAGCCACTAGCCCGACAGACGGAAACAGAAACGGTAACCGCTCCCACGAGTCCGGATGCAGCGCGGAACGGCACGAAGCGGCCCTGGTAACCGTTCGGCCCTTACCGTGGAAAAGAGTGCTATAGTGCTTCCTGTCCTGTCCCACTGTTTTTGTACAGTATTCTTCAGTGGGCAGTAGGTAGTCTACTTCAAAGCAGCTCCTTGCACATCCGCTGCAGTGAAGTAATGGTGTGAAAGGTAAATCTCAGCAAAGCACAGTTCAGCTGCACTATGATAAAGACGAAGTGCTCCTCACAATTGTCAGCCTTTCTGATGGATCTTCGCCCAACTTTCTGGATGTGAGTAGGCCTAATGAATGTTAAACCGGAGGCACCTTGCAAGCCTGTGTGTGAGCATATTGTTCAAGAACAATTACAGCTTTTGTATAGTCCCAGAGCGCATCTGTGAGAATGATGTACGCCCTTAAATAGAATCAGTTTATTTGAATATGATTTCAGCTCTCTGGCTCCCGAGTTGATCAGTTGCTTCAATCTCTTCTCTGAAGCACATAGAAATGCTGGGTCACTTGATTTGAGTTAGCAACTCAACTGAACCGCAAAAATAGCTTATAGCATATTACATGTGCAAAAATTTGCTTTCTTACAAAATGAGTATGTGTTCTCTTATTATCAAAGAAATCTCTCTCTCTCTCTCTCTCTCTCTCTCTCTATATATATATATATATATCTACGTGATTGCTTAATGCTTTGAATAAAGACTTTTAGCATCCTGTGTCTTTTTTTATTAAGATCAATTAGAAACAGGACCAATTAGAATATGCCTCTGTGGGCATAATCATCAGGCCTATGTGGACTTGAATGTGACTATTAAAGGTCTGAAGCAATATATTTTCACAATTTGCTAGAAATGCACCGTTTACTGATTTCAAGTGGGTAAGCCCGGCTGCCCGAGTAGCCCGGCTCTTCTAATGTTCAATGAGAATATCGTTACTCATCATAATTCATTCAAAAATAGTTGTTGCAAGCACTACGCGATGTAGAGAGGAAGCACGAGTACCTGCCGATATTATTTTGGGCTTCTTGATATTTATTTGAATGATTTATTTGATATGTCTCTTAAGGTCTATACTGTTCTAGAGAGTGATAAACAGGTTTTTAAGCAAAAATCCAACTTCTGCAGATATGCATTCAAGCAAGTGAATCAGTCTGCACATGCCCGGTGATAAAACGGGCAACATTTGGAGGCAATATTGTTTGGCCAAACTGGCAAGAGTATATTTTCATAGCGCATTTTCCCTGATAGCTCACAGCGTGGTCCAATTTCCCAGGCCAATAACTGAAAGCATCCTAACATTGTCCATCACGGTTCTAGTTCTCCTCTGCTCTCCTTCTAATCCAAGAACAAGCTGAATGGATGATTGATTGAAGGAGCAGCGTGACGCCACGGTGGAGAAAAGGCCAGGAAGTGTTGCCACCGACCCTGCAGCCCGAGGCAGCAATCTCGAAAAAACTTTACTCTGTCAGACAGTACCGGTCCATCAAGACCAAGAACAACCGCCACCTCAACAGCTTTTTCCCTTAAATTGTCACCGTACACAACCAGACATCCAACGACTCCCTATTTCTCTACACCCACACGTTCCCTGAATCCCCCTAATTCCACTGCTGTTACTGTTAAATGCGTCCAATTCATCAGTACCAAGCACAACCGTGTACTACCTAACATACTAATGCTGAGAACTTCTCTTGTGCTTTTCATCCTAAAAGGAACTACCTGTTGAAAGTTCCCACAATTATGTTGAATTTCCTCTCATTTGAAGCAGACATTTAAAACATGTTGTACAATTTACTGGACATCCCATCTAACTGAAGATGAGACCACTAACAGACACATTTTCATCCTATTCTTCATATCGGCAAACAAGGTAAACCAATAGTACTCGTGTAAAACTCCAGGAAAATTCCCAGATACATATTAACACCTTTACTATCAATTACAATCACCACAATAATCCTCTCTAACCATTCTACAAAAGAGCTGTTTAGTTTGAGGCCTATACTCTCTATACTCCCTCTCCCTATACTGTATATTCTACCATGTTGCAGGATGATTACATTTCTTACTACTAAAAAAAGACAAATAGGCCTGGAAATAAGAGGATGTCACATTTTCACCTGAAGCGTTTCCCGTTAGACAGCGCTCTGCTGAGAATGGGAGGGGCTACTGCTGATGTGCCTGGCGCCATGCTGCCACCCTTAACGGAGGATCCATGATAATTGCAGTTCTGTAAAAAGGGGGAAAAGAGAAGTGCATGAGTGGTATAAAGCAACACATGGTGAATGTGGCTCCGGAATGACGAGACAGTGCACAGCGGTGCCGTAGTTAACCTCGCATAGTCAGTATCGTCATCACTCAACCCGCTGTGTGCAAAGGACCCCACCAATTAAGATTCCTTATTCTAGCCTGTGCTTCCCGAGAACAATGAGATATCACTCGAGATCGCACTTTTTTTGTCCCGCACTTCATCTTGTGCATAAGATGTGAAAGTGTAAACTTGGCAACTTTTTTCCCAGTTTGTCTTTCCTGTCTGGCCAGTGGTGTTATGTCAAAAACAAGGGTCCAAATCCTCGGTGCTGTAATACGTCCTGTAAGTCAGGAAAACGGACTCCTTAGTCTTAGTCTTTAATTACACGTTTTATTTAAAACGGCAGATTAGGAGAGGACGCTTGGTGAATGAACTCCCTGCTGGCCTTCACAGCGATCCTGCTGCACTCCAGAAATAATCCCACACGAGATTACAATACATGTAATGGTTTCCTAAAGCATTTTCCCCACTCGATTCTTTCCCTTTTTCCTTATCAAAATTAACACCATTTATCTTACAAAAGGCCCCAGACAGGGATTTGGCATACAGCACAGAGAGAACATGAACGCCCCTAAAACCCCCCTGTGAAATACATGAGATAATGCTGTTATTCCAGTTACAGTCGCTCCTGTGCTGCCCTTTCTCTCTGTCTGATTGTGCATCATTAAAGCAATTGGATGTGACTTGTGACTGGTTCAGGGCTCTCATGCCTGGTGAGCCTCTTTCTCTCCCTTACACCCCTGACTCCCAGAGGGAGCTGTTACTGCTGTTCACCAGTCGTGCCGGAAAACAGGATCATTTTTGCCGCGGCAAACTTTCTCTAGGAAACCTGGAGGATGATATCTATGTCAGGGTTAAAATAAATAGCTTGTTATGGACAATGGTAGGCCTGCATAGCGTAACCCATTTTAGTTTGGTCTTGTTTTATGCCACTTGTGAAAAGTCTTGGATAAACAGAATGCCAATTGGATTTGTTGCACGAGGAGAGGAAGAGGAAATACAGGGACTGGACAAAATGATAGAAATACCATATATTGAGTATCAAGTCAAATTGTTTAGGAATTATGCGTTGACATGTAAATTAGCATAAAATGTGCAACTGCTGCCAACATCAACGAGCCTGAAGCGACGCGGTTTTACTTTTACATCACACACTCCGCCTCCAAGCTCATTGGCCTCCCTACTCCCAATCTGACAGCCCTCACTGACACGGCCATCACTCGCAAAGCACGCATCATAGCACACGACCGCAGCCGCCCCCCTTCACCCACGCTTCACTCTACTCCCGTCCGGCCGCAGATCCAGATCCCTGATCATCACGCTTCAGTAAGAGCTTCGTGCCCTCTGCCATCACGGCCATCAACACACTGTAGGGATTACATGCATACAGACGTGTGTGTGTCTGTGGTTATGTTTCTGTGTACAGACCGTGAAAACCAATGTCCTCTAAGGAGGTTTTGTATATATGTACTGTGTGTAGCAATGGTGTCTGCATGAATAAGTGCTTGCAGTGCTACACAGTACAACTTGGGGGGGGGGGGATGCCTCGGCCCGTCGTAACGCCTTGGTCCAGAGAGTTGACATATTTTTGAGGAGGGTAGAGGCACTGCAGCGCCGCAGCAGCTCGTCATAGAGATGATGTCCAAAATGGAGTTCAGTTTAGAGCTCATCCTCCCCTCTGCCACTGCGTCGAGGGTGTCCGGGCTCAACCCCGTGACAGAGTCAGCTCTTTTTCCAGTTCAACGAGCCCACTGGTATCTCTGGCCACAGCACGCAACAAGACAGACCAGTGCGCTGGCCACTACAGATTGTGTAGAGGATGCTGAGTAGAATGTTGCATGCATTAAATGACGTGAGTCTCCTCAAGAACTGTCTACTCTGTCCTTCCTTGCACAGTACGTCTGCACTGTAATATGCTCTTGCTGCAAACCACGAGACGGTGGCATGCTGACGGAGTGGGTGGGCAGAAGCAAGTGGGGTCACATTAGGCCTGCCTGCCTGCCAGGGGATTTGGGGATAGCTGGTCTGGGGTCTCCATGTCAAATGTGTTGAAAAACAAGATTTAGCTTGTTGCTCTCTCCTTGGTCCCCTCTGCACACGGCCCCCCCTTATAGCCAGTGATCCTCCTCCTCCCACTCTACACGTCCGTCCCACTGTTCTGCTGCAGCTCTCCAGGTGTTCATATTTTCCTCATTGGCTCGCTCTGGGCACGCTTGACTTCCTGCCTGACCCCCAGCCCTGAAGGCATTTAGCAGCTGAATACATGCGGAGTCCTCCATGCATCATATCCTCACAGTCATGGCGTTAATAGGCTACTGCTGGACAAAAGGCCTGTACCTGGGTAAGAGATATATCAACGTGTGCTCTGATCCGCTGGGGTGGAGGTCAAGGCGGGAGAAGGGTCGTCAAACAGGCAGGGGTCGGTACCAAAGAGGGTTCTCAGCCGGGCAGGGATCCAGCACACAGCAGGGTTCTCGCTCCGGTCGGTCATACACACTCTTGTCAATGCTCGCTCGCTATCTGCTCCGTTCTCTCTCTCTCTCCTCCACCTCCCATGGGTCACACACCCCTTCCTCTATTTCCTCTCCCCTTTTTAAACTCTGCCGCTCCCTTTCTTATTGGCCCTTCCCGATCCTCCTAATGGGCTCAGCTGTCTCCTATCTCTCGCTGTCACGCGTCCACGTGGGGAACGGCACGTTACCGCCCCTCCTACACTCCCTCCGTCTGCCACAGCTTGCATTGCATAGAGCAAGTCCAGAGTCTTCTTTGTCTTGCATTTGTACATATTGGACTTAGTTAATCAGGGTGGAGGAGATGGAAGCATGGTTGAAATCACCAGAGATTGCCATAGAGGCACCGGGGTGTGACCGCGTGCATGATGTCACGCGCAGTGCCCACATCAGCTGAAGGGGCAATCATGGCCAGCTAGGGAGTTCAGACGCGAACGGGCAGCCATATTGGATAGTTTGTCTACGATACAGTATTGACGCCGTGTTTGCCTGCTGCCTTCAGGATTCCAATCTACCGTGTGTCACATGAATCTGTCATTGTGAGCATGACAAGTACATTACACGAAAACACAAAACACGATTCATTTCCACTCGACACTTCTCTTCTCTCTCTCTCTCTCCGTTCACGTCGGATTTCAGCGCGAACAAAAGGTCAGCCAGTGGAGAGAGGATTAAGGTATGACTGGAAATAAATCGATACTGGGTAAAGAGTTACCTTTTGGTGCTGGAGGCTGTACTGGGGCCTGGGAGTCGATTTGGACACGAGGCCAGAGGCATTGACACC
>OMOT01027215.1:0-15447 GCA_900312575.1 Acanthochaenus luetkenii | reverse complement strand
GTTGGCTTCGCCTCCTCGGCCACTCCGGAGCCGGGGTATGTCCCCGCCGTCCTCGGCGCAGAGGAGATAGACAGCCTGGTAGATGCTGATTTCCGCCTTGTCCTCCGGAAACTCTCCAAGAGGGACGCTGTCACCAGACTGAAGGTGAGAGCTCAACGCCTGTTTGTTTTCTTAGATTCCACGAGCAGGGTCAAAACGAGACTCGCTCATTTCACTGTAAAACATTGGATATATGGGCCATTGATTCGGGGCTATTTGCACACGTCAGTAGGGTGTGTCAGTGTGTCTGTGTCAGTGTGTGTGTGTGCAAAGTTTCATGTGTTTTCCTTTTGTCATTGACTTCCATTGTATTTGAATACATCGATGATTCCTATGGTGGAACACTTGCGCTGCTGACACTAAGGCCTTCCTTTCCAGCAACAGCATGTTGCATCCACATACAGTAGGCAATTTGAAAAAAATCCTTCAAAATGATATTCAGGTCCATGAATAAATCACCGTTACCATCAAATAATGTATTTTAAAAAATCAAATGGTCAGTGTACATGTTGTATATACTATGGTGTACAGTAATAAAAAGAAAGGGCCTGAATAGTTTGTTTCTAAGGGTTAAGTAAGCCCAGCTGAAGTGACAAATTAACATAATTACAACATTATAACATCTCTACGAGGTCAAATGCACAATGACAAAAGTCCCTTTTAACGAAGAATTCCATTGATTTCAATGAGGGTCATTTTGACCCTGCTCATGGAGACTTGTAAGTCTGTGAGGTCATGTATTCTGAGGTTCAAATAATCTTATTAATGCTGTATACTTGTTCACAGGCTGTGCAGGAATTTGGTTCCATGTGTCAGGAACGGGAGGCCGAAGTGGTTAAAGGGGTCCTGCCATATTGGCCGAGGATTTATTGCAAGATATCAGTGGTGAGTTGGTTATTCGTGAGAAGTCTTAAAGTCACACTGAAATGAAAAATGACTTTTTCACCATCTTAGCTGATGTCCCATGCCATAATATACAATGACTTTTACTAACTGGAGAACAGTGTATCTTTAATGGTCACCTCACTGTACCAGTATGCATAAATACAAATTACAACCAATAATGCCGTCACACATTTTTGAACAATCCCACCCCTTTGCCGGTCCCATCAAATGAAACAGCCTTTCTCTCCCTAACTGATATCCCATTGGTTTACATTTTGGAATGATCCCTCCCTACATTAATATCCCAACCCAGTATCCTGTTTCAACTGGAATACATCAAATTAAGGAAGCAAGCTGCTCTCAAAAGGCCTTCATTGGGACCGAGCTTGTGGTTGTGTTTGAGGTGTGTGTAGGAGCATTTTGTTCAACAGATCCATGTGTGTCTATCAGGACCATGATCGGCGTGTGAGGGAAGCCACCCATCAGGCATTTGAGCAGCTGGTGCTGAAAGTGCGCCGCAGCTTGGCCCCCTTTCTGAAGAGCTTGATGGGCCACTGGATGCTGGCCCAGTGCGACACCTACAGCCCTGCAGCCTCTGCTGCCTGCCAGGCCTTCCACGCTGCCTTCCCCCCCAGCAAACAGCCTGAAGCCCTCAGCTTCTGCGGGGACGAGATCCTTAATGTGAGTAATAGTGGTGGCATTGAAGAGCACAAGGAGATTTGCATTAGAATTTCACAGGCTCAATGTAACATCTTAATTTGTTGTCTCGCTGTTATATTCCAGGTACTTCAAGACACTTTGTTAAAGGAAACTGCAGACACACTGAGTGATCCACAGTAAGTGAACAGTTTGGGTCGTTCTGGCTCCTGTGTCCGTTGCCTCCCACTGTGTAGGCGTGATAACGTATTCTGTCTGAGTCTTTGACTGTTCTCATCTGTTCTGTAGAAGTGTGCCAGAGGAGGAGAGAGAAGCCAAGCTTCTCCGCATGGTGACCTGCTCTCTGCTGGGGGTTAAGAGACTGCTGTCCTTGCTGCCCCAGACAGACAGGAAGGCCCTGGAGGAAAGACTAGCGCATCTTATTACCCCGGGGAAGTTCTGGAAGTACGGCAAACACAAGACACCACAGGTACTGGCGTTAAATAGGAATGCTCTGTTTGTAATAGAGTTTTGAGTATGCGCACATGTAAGCACGTAATACGTGATGTGAAATGTAAAAAAAAAAAACTTGCACTTGATGCAATTTAGATGCTAATAAAATAAGGGACTGAATGCTGATTATTCGATTATTTGAATTTAATATATTCATAATAATTTCTCAAATGTATTTTTGTGCATTTTATAAAAGAAAGTAGTTTGCATAGATGGTGATGGAGCGTTTAGGAACCTATGCCATAACCCCACTTTATCGCACCCATTAGGTGCCCTAATTCCTAATGCCCTGGATGACTTTATTGAGTAAATAATGATCGCAAATCGTGGTTTACCAGTTCTGTTGTCAAAGTTGCCACGGCTTGATCGGTTTGAGCTGTGGCTACATTGATGTGTAAAGGAGAAGATTTCAGGGAGAAAATGTCACTTGTTTCTCTGTTACTAATGATAAACCCAGCAATAAATAAAAAAGTTTTGAAGTTACCCTAAACACTGACCTGTCCACAGATTCTGTGTAGTTTTTATTTTCTTTCTGTAACCAATGTTTCCCACGCCTAGTTTTGAATTGATAATAACAGAAAAATGATATACGTAACCTGTGTTAGAAGTTCAATTATATCTGTCATGTGCGGTCAGATGTCACCTGATATACATGCACGAGGAAGGTGATTCATCTATGTTTTATTGTGTGCTGTCCCAGGTGCGAGGGGCATTTTTGGAGGTGCTGTCTGCTCTGTGTGAGTACACCCCAGAACTGGTGCTGACTGAAGCGGCACGAGTCTGCCCCGCGGTCCTCCTCAGCATCGATGACACAGATCCTGTAGTGCTGCCACCTCTGTGGGAAGCCGTTCTTCATGTTGTGTCTTCCATCCCTGTAAGTGTGTGTTGGTATTATTTTGTGTATGTATGTGTGTGTGTGTGTGTGTGTGTAAGTGTACAAATGTTTATTCAAATTTCTGTATGAATGTGTGTGTACACTTACGCACACACACACATTCATACAGAAATTAGAAGACAAATTGGCATTGCTTTATTTCACCAAGCACAGTGGTCCACAAGGCATTTGGTTAATTGGTGCTTATGTTACAAGACAGTTTCACAATGCAGGATTGAGTCACATGGTGCAGGGCAAAATGTGACGTCACATATAATGCTGACAAGATATGTGGTATGACATCAGATTAAACATGAGCACACTAGTTATACATTCATGGCTGAAGAATTGTACCAATGCTGCTACACTGGCATAGTCACAGATGTGCAAAGTAGATTTCATTTTCATTGAGCCAATCATAGTTTAGTTGCATTTGCTCTTCCATTTCCTATTCCAGGACTGCTGGACACATGTTAATGCCAGGAAGGGCTTTTTGCCCAAACTTTGGGGTCTTCTGAAGGAGGGTGGTAAGGGCATGGCTACAGCACTCCATCCCAACCTGATGCCCCTCATCAGCAAACTGCCCCAAGAGGTCACTGATCCGGCCCTGGACTTCCACACCACCTTCTTCACTTCACTCCTTCAAGGGTACATTTTCTATGCGTGCATATGTGTTTGGGTATGTGGGTGAAGTCCTGGATCACAGTCTTTAAATTTGAGTGTGTTTATTTGTCTGTGTCAGTCTGTCCAGTGAGCGTGCAATGACGAGTCCATCAGAAAGTGCAGCTATAGTGACTGCTGCTGTGGAGTGCTTGAGGTACAGCATACTGCACAATGCAGAAGACGGGGAGGATCAGAAACGAATACGGATCATGCTTATCTCTCAGCAGGTGAGACCAGACAAATGCGCATATTAAAAAAAAAAAAGGCCACATCATATTAAATCTACCAAAAAAGCCCATGCTGTTTTCACATTGTTTTACTCTCTTTGTAGCTCTTACCGCTACTGGACAGAGCTGTTGGAAATCCCTCCCTTCAGAATGGTCCTCTTTTCCTATTGGTCACTGAAATGCTCATTTCCTGGGAGAAGAGGGCAGGCTTACATAATGGGAGCGGATCTAATGATGGCAAGGATGTCTTTCATAAGATTCTGGCAGACTTCTGGGAGGGGCTTAGTCTTTTGTTAGTTCGTTACACTGATGACGAGGAAGCAGATCCAAAGGCACTGGAAGGTGTGGCCACCTTGCTCCAGGTGAGTGTTCTCTGGTTCAGACGATTTCCCTTCTGAAATCTCCACGTTGCCACTGTAAGAGCCTGTAAAGTCTAAAGAAATGGCCAATGTGAAACAGAAAGCAGAATGGCTAAATTAATCTGATATGGCCTCTTAATCCTCCAGGTGATGCGTTACCCTGAGAGAGTAACCAGGAAGCAGGGCCAGAAGAAGAAATCTGTCAAGATCTGTTTCTCTAAGCCGGAGGACAAGGAGGAAAATGGAGTTGAGGATGATGGCATTGAGGAGCCTGACCTGTCAGTGTCGGAGCTCGGGCTAGAGAAGGCAATTGGTTCCCTGAAGACCCAGCATCTGGAGGATGTGGTGTGCCAGCAGGCACAACTCTGTCTGGTGTACGTGACTGAGAAAAACTCGGAGAGACACCTCCTCTTCCTCTCCCTTCTGCTGCGCTCCTTCCACACGCCCAGGGTCTTCACTGTAAGCCATGCTGATGATTATAGATCAAAGTAGATTTAATTTGATATCCTTTGTAGGGCTGTTCCTGATTAAAGGAATCCTTATCAAATGGTCCTGGTCATGGACAAATCTGTGAAATTGTCCCATATTGTTATCTTCTTGTAGATCCAGTGTTTATCAAACAGCAGTGAATATTTGTGATTATTGTTATGATGCAAATCTGCTTTATTTTGCAGTAACTGACTCGTACAACAGGAAAAAAAGTATAATTTAATAATTTTTCATAGAGAAATACAAAGGGTTATATAGACTAATAGAAAGGGTTAAGGATTAGGTAAATTAGGCCCTTATCTGTTCTTGATGCAATGAACTCTTTATTTCTCACTAAACTACTTTCCTCAGGTGTTGGTAGAATCGGATGATAAGATAACAAAGGCTGGTGAGCAGAGTGAGGAGGTGGAGACTTTGAAAACTCCATCGATGCGGTTCCTGCTGGAGCGGGTGGTGGTGTGGCTGGCCGAGAAGGGGCGGACAGACACTGACCACCTGGTGGAGATGGTCTTCAGCTCGCTCTACTGTTGCAGCCGGCAGGAGACCACCCGCATCCTCAATCACATCACCACGGTAACTATGACGCTGAAGTCATGGGTTGTTGTAACATGGTAACTACGGTAGTTGTTTTATGTCCCTTATGTGCAGTGTGTGATAATCCCCCCCTGAGATACTTGTGTTGATACTTGTGTTTTCTTTCTTTGTTGACATTTGTGCTCTTCACTCCGCTTTATAGATGGATCTACAGTGGGGAATTATCCTGCAAATCATACAAAGGGTAGGTGGCATGACTTTTAAAAAAAATCAGTACATTTGTACTAATTGTTGATATGAGTTGTTATTCTGTTTCCTGTCGAAGTGTGTTGTCAACCACTATCATTGGACTATCTACATTTCAATAAAATGTCTGCTCTATTGTGCTCTCTTTCCTGTCAGGCGTGTGCAAATCCTGAGACTCTTAAGAGCTGTGGTGATTGGTTGAAAGGTTCGGTGCTGGGTGAGCAGCTCCTAGGATTGGCTGAGGAGCTATGTAAGGTGGGAGGTAGCTGCTCCAGTTCTACCTCTTCTAAAAGCACCCATAGCTGGACTCTGATCAGCCTGGTCCTGTCTCAGCACCACAACCACGGTGAACACACACTCGCACACACTCGCAAATCATTTCGTCAGTGTTTAGAGAGGTCACATTTTGCTACATTCCTAATGCACATCATTTGTGGATTATCATGTCAGCCACCTAAACTAATCATCTTTCTGACTGTTTTTGTACACACCCAGAGCCTCTGATAGGGGAGGTGTACATGGAGAAGATCCTAGAGAAGCTCCATGCCACACTGTCCGAGACTAAGGGTCTGTCAGATGCGGGCAACTTGGAGCCACTCGTCTCCTTCATCTGTGACGTGGCCTCTACATTCTTCTCATCTGTACAAGACTGTCTCCTGCTCGCCTCTGCCGAGGAACTTTTGCTCACTGTCTTCCAGCTCACCGCCCAGGATCAAACACACACACACCTGTCCGGTAGGTACACATACAGTACACACACACACACACATAATTGTCAGGTAAGCGAAATAACTAACTTGTGTCGATCTTGCTCTGAAAGACTCCCTTTTAGGTAAGCTGCGGGAAGTGTGTGTAGCTGGGGTCCAGTCATTGGTCCAGCACTCTGAGGTCAGGGAAGGTGGTTTCCTGTACAGCGCAGCCCTCTGGGTGAAGAACCAACTACTCACCGCTGCTCTGGACATTAAAAGGTAACATATTTACAGCAAACGGAACACTCCCTCATGCTCAGAGATGATGTGGTGGTTAAAACCACTTTGATCACTGTCAGAATCTTCCCTCCTTTGTCTCCCATACTTTGTGTCCTTGTCATTCGCTTCTTTCTTGTATTGTCTCAATAATAATAATAAGGGCAGCTGACTGCTCACTGCCCCAAAAACATAACTTCTCATGGGTTCTTCCTGTTCCAAGCTTTGGACCTTATGAGATAATTATCTGTCAAATTTTGCAAGTCCAGAGTTACGCTCAAATGATGTGAATCTTCCTTTTTAACTCCTTTCCCTTTTGTCTGACAGTTTATTGTAAATACATTGTCATCCTATGAGTTCTGGTTGAGTTTCACCAGAGTGCTAGGAAACATGCGTCCTCCTCCATGGTCCAGGCAAAATTGACAGAAGTAGGGTGCTAGTAGTAGCAAAGTGTGACTGACTGAGATCCAGAAGAGTGACATTGCTGTGTTAAGGTGGATAAATCACTTTATTCACAAATAAAGTAAATAGTTTCGTAACAGCCGTGTCAGTTTGTTAATGATCCTCCCTCAACTTTGGTCCAATTCAGCCTGTCTGAACCGGTGCGGCAATATCTTAGCAACCTAATTGCTTAGAATCAGATCTTTGTTACGTTACTAACTGTAGCCCCTGCTTCAGTTTACAGGTTCTAGTTCAGGCTGTTCAGAGCCTAGTGGAGACATTGAACTCTGTCTGCCACCAAGACTCTCCCCTCCTCGTCCAGTTCCTCTCCCTGTTGACGCCCAGCCAAATAGAATGGATGAGAATCAGACAGGCCTTACCGCCTCAGGTGAGCCAGACAATCATATATTCTTACTTAAGAAAAGAAGTAATTGAGGCACTGCCATATATTGGGTAACTTGTTTAGGGGGCATTAAGAGCTTACCTGACGCTACAGTCAGGTGTTTTAGGACTGCGCTTAAATAATATCATGCACACAAAATATCTATTCATTAGGTTATGAATATCTCTTGACGTTCACGCCTGGTTCTTACATCTCCTTCTGTGTTCCCCCTTCTCTGTTTTGCAGTGGGTTAAGAGCCCCTTGCTCTCCAGCCGTCTTCAAGTGGTTTGCGACTATCCCTGTATGGACGTGTGGAAGTTTAGTGTTTCAACCAGAGTGCCATCCCACCTATGTGCCTGTGCCCTGTTAGGGAGAGTGGCCCACACTGCTGCAGTTGTACCCTGTGACCAGCAGGAGGCAGACTGTCCCTCATACCTGCCAAACCTCAAGTACACAGGTCAGACACAAAGTGTAGGCTTAGACTATATTCTTGACTTTATTTCATGTTTTTCCTAGTCTGGTTTGTACATGCTGCAGTGGAAGGGCATTTTCCTAACATTATAAGATGCCATTTAATATGTGTGTATGTGCGTTCCTGTTTTCCAGTTGCAGAGCTGCTTTATGCAATACAGTGGTGTAAGGAGATAGAGTACAGCCCCGCTATGGTGTCTGCCTACCACAGCCTGCTGACTGACTGTGGGCTGTCAAAAGGTCTTCACAGCCAGGTTCCAATGAAAGACCTGCTGGAGACACTCTACACAAGGTGAGGGTCAATCAGTCACATCTGACTTTAGATTTATTAAAGCAGAGTATAGCAGTGGACTCTCGAGGGCATACATGGATTAATAAATGTATCAGCTTCTGATGAAAAAAACGACATTAGTAGTACTGGTTTTAATTAATCTTCTTTATTTTTCCAGACAATCATTTATTTTCTCCATTTTATATATCATGTCAGGTCAGTGGAGGACGGAGGTCTATGGTCTCTGACTCTAGAGAACTACATCCAGACCAACAACTTGCCGGCCACTGACAATGCCACCATTAGGAATCTCTACGGAAGTGCAGACAGGTCATTATTTGGTTTGATTCGTTCATTTATTATAGTTTAAACATGCTTTTCAGTTGTATACAGTGTGTCACATTCAAAGCTGTGATGTTGCCACTCTTTACACTGTTTTATATTCACAATTGTCTGTGTTTGGTTGGTCAGTTTATTCCCAGTGTCTCAGAGCAGACTGAGCACGCTCCAGGTGCTCTGTCCCACCATGACTAACAAAGACAGAGAGACTCTCACAGCTCTGGCTACTGCTGGAATAATCAACTGGCAAGAGAACAACAGTGAGAACATACACACACAAATACATGCACAGGTTGGACTTTCACGAGCAAATAATTATTTTGGACTGTGTGTCCCAGATGTGTGTGAGTGTCTGGCGGTGCTACTGAGCTGTCTGAAAGCAAACACACCAGTACAAGACGAGGTCCTACAGGCTATCCTGGCCACCATGATGGAGTGGAGGAACAGCCAGGAGGACTGGTTCCTCTTCAGCAGGTAATTTAATCACACACAGGCATGCAGGCACGCACACACGCTGCATTGCTGTGTTCGTCATACCTCTCCAAAGGTCGTCCACGTTAGGATTTCTCTAGTGCTATGCCTACATTTGACACGTCTTCCTATTTCAGTGACCTGTCTAAAGCATCTGCAGCACAGTTGATCCTCGCTGTGGAGATGATGCATTTCCTGTCCTGGCTGGTGACTCATTCTCCTACAGTTCTCGGGGGCAGCCAGTGGGACTTCTTGCTCTGCTCTATGCTAGCCTGGTTGGAGGTAAGAGGTCATAGCCCAGGGTCAGCTGCGGAACAGAGCTTGGGGGTTGAGTGTCTTGCTCAAGGACACTTCAGCAGGGAGGATGCTTGCCATTATGGGGACTTAGACGCGGACTTTCCAAATGACAGAGCACTCACTATGTTACCCTGCTGCCCCTTAATAATAAAGAATATAGTTTTGTCAAATTCTTTCTTTGGTTATACATTTTCAACAGCTACAGCTCTTGTTTATTTCTCAGGTCTGCTGTCACTCATTCGTTTTGTTTTTCTCACCTCCGCTCTCAGACTGCCAGTGAGAATGTGAGTAGTCTGTGGAACCCATGGGTGCAGCTGTTTGTGTGTGAGAATACAGCGCTGATAGTGAAGCTGAACCAGTTCTTCACATCGTCCCCTCCTGGTGTACTGGAGAACCTGCCATCAGAACTGGCTGGTGAATGGGCAGACTTCTTCATAGAAGGAGTCTACAACCTACTGTTGCCACTGCCTATCAAAATCACAGGTTTGTGCACGTGGGATTGAGTGCATGTGTGTATGCATGTGCGAAAAGTGTACACTAGAGAAAGAAGATACTCACATTGCATCATTGGAGTAATTTTTATTTTAAGTGTTATGCATAATGTGTAGTTTAAAATTCCCACACTTGGTCAACTAAGATGGATCAGTCATGTGTGTTTGAGGGCAGTGGTTTATGGGTGAAATCCCATGGTGCAATACTGCAGCTCTCAACACAGGTCCTTGAGTGGCTGAGTTTCAGTGGTGTCACAACCCAGATGTGTAGTTTATCCAAGCTTGTCACCCAGGGTTGCTTTTTTCTTATAGTGTTTAATAGGGTGTGTGTGGTTGGTTCTTTATGGCACAATCTCTCAGAGCCTGCTCTGAAAATTGAAATAGCCAAACTCACCTAAGATGGATCCTTTTCATTTAAGACCACTCGATAAGATGGTAGTTATTCCACAAAGAGCATTTACATGTCTTTGAGTGTTATGACTCACACACTCAAGCCTCTCATTACAATATTCAAGGTCTTAACATGGTTATGTTGTGACTGGCCCTGTGTCATCATGAGCCATGGCCCCTTTTGTCCGTTTCCTCTGATTGCAGACGCCTTCCCTGAACCGGACGACCCTCTGTTCCCATTGGTTGCACTGCAGTCGGTGGGCGTGGCTCTGACGTATGTGCCTGTGCAGCAGCTGAGCCAGAACACCCTGCCGGCCCGCTTCATAGCGGACCAGAAGACCAGCCTACCAGAGGCCCTCCAGACACTCCTCAACACTCTCTGTCCTCTGCTGCTGTTTAAGGCCAGGCCTCTGCAGATCACTGTCTACCACCTACTGGACAAGTAAGCCTTTCGTTTAAGTGTGTGTGTGTGTGTACATGCAATCAAACTTAGGTAAGAGGCTGTTAATCTTTCTTAAAATTTAGCAAAACTATTATCAGGAGAAAATGTCTTCTTTTTTTATTTAGAAACTACCCTGGTTGAACAATAACAGATCAGACCTTTAGTTAGGTGGCTTGATTGACCTTTGTGGATGAGATGCACACAGAGCACTGCCTGCTGCCATTCGAGGACAATTCCACATTTGATTGTAAAATAGCTTGCAAATTATCCGTTACATCTGAAGAGTCTCTTGTATTGCAAATTCCTGCAACTAATTTGAACACAATATTATGCCTAGCCACGAAGAACAAATATATTTCCTGATGCTGCATTCTCATTTAAAAGTGTTCATACTGTGTATGTTACTACGTATGCTCTCTTCAACTGAGTGTTCCACTGAGCAGTATGCTCTCATCCACCACAAAATCAATATGCGTTTGGTTTATTGGCCTCTGGGAGATTTCGATCACCTTGTGTCTGTGTTATACAGAGAAAATCTCTACCACTAATCTGATTATGGGTTTGAGGCTGTCAGTCAATAAGGGGAGCAGAAGAACTACAATATAAAGTCTGCATTTTTCATCAAGCTTCTCCTCTCTGGGGAGATTTAAATTAATTTAGAAGAGTGGAAAAATATTGGAGAGAAAAAAATCCTCATGGCTCCACCGGTATTCAGGTTACAATACAACATTAAGACCAAGTAGACTCAGTGAAAGCAGGATTTAAATCCATGATCAGATAAGTAGGCCATGTTCTAATCCAAAAATAAGCTGCAATTCGTACAAATAATATTTCATATAAGTCATTATGTGTTGCCCGTCACATGAGTCATAATCAACACAAAATAATGTATAGAAATGTCTGGATTATATATATATTAAATGAAATAGGATATGCATTTTGTCTCAAATACCCCCTTTGCCTCAGATTACACAAGGCTTCACACCCATCCTGACATCTTTGGTTTAGAACCCAGGTTGAGAATGACTCATACTTACCTACAGGATCCACTACTAAGGACAGTCAACATAATAGCTTTTTGTCAAAACAGGGTAATGCCTCAGCTGCCTGAGTGTGATGGAGAAGGAGACAACAGCAAGTCTGATGACGATGCAGAGGAGCCATACCTGTAAGTGAGAGGGAGACCATACTACTGTGGTTTTTACACATTAGCCATAGTTGCATTCCTTACCAATAATGACATTTGCAGGGTATCGTCACGTGAGGTCTCGCAATACTAGACATAAAAGTCGATGTGTGTGAATGCATCCTACAGTTTGTTGACTTGTGTGTTCAGGTCTCCCCCAGCACCTCTGATGTCCGTCCTGTCAGCCTGCGAGGAGCTGTGTGAAAGTATCCTGGCAGGGGTCCAGGTAGGAGAGTTTGCTGTGGTCCAGCCTCTCAGTGTGGAGTACTCCTGCTTCCTGGGATACTTGCTGGCCTGGAAGCTCCTCCTGACCTTCTTCAAATCCTCCCCCTCCCATGTGAGTCGTGGCAAGAGCTGGTTCCAGAGCAGCCTCTTCTTCTGTTGTGATCACAGATCAGATGTTTTCAGACAAGTTCCATTGTGACAGCGGGTTCTGATCATCTAGGAGAGCAATTTTGATATTGAGGAATTTTCACATTATTGACAGCTCTCCTGTGTTTTATCTTCAGCTGCGTGTCCAGTATTCCCTGTATCTTAAGAGAAGCCGCACCCTTCACAACCTCCTCCTCCACCTCTTCAAAATGATGCCTGAAAACCCTGTCTACCCAGGCCAAGGGGTGGAGCCTAAGGAGACCAAAACCTTCTTCACAGAGAGCCTGTCTATGGCTGTCGACAGTAAGTATAGCACACACACACACACACACAGATGCTGTGCTTCACTACAAAATGGAAACAAGCTCACTTTCTCCCCTTCTGTGTTTTCGTACCTGCAGAAAGTGAGGGTGTTCAGTGGGAGCTCCCTCACCTGGCCTGCAGTGTGTACTACAGCGCGGTGCAGGACCTGCCTGCCATGGTGCGGCTGTGGTGGAACAGCCAGGAGAAGAGAGTGTGTGCAACTGTGGAGAAGTTGACTATCAAATATGTCAGTCCTGTTCTCTCAGCCCAGGAGATCTCATCTGTCCACTCCAGCACTCAAACATTTGACAGCATGACTGTAAGTTGGCAAATACATCGGTGTGTGTGTGTGTTCAGACTTCAACTTTACGACTTGACCTCTTTCTGTTTTACTATATGTCCACTAGAGAATAATGCATTCAATTTATTACTGGCATTAGATTAAATAGGTGCCTGTTTATTTGCAACTGAAAAAACCACAATAGCACAGGCCCACTGTGTTTTTTACCCCCAGGTGAAGGCTCGCTCCGCGGCACGGGAGGTGATTGCTACCTATTCTGTGGATGAAATCTTCATCGAGTTGGTGATTCAACTGCCACAGAACTATCCTCTAGGCTCCATCACTGTGGAGAGTGGAAGGAGGGTGGGCGTCGCCGTGCAGCAGTGGAGGAACTGGATGCTGCAGCTCAGCACCTACCTCACACACCAGGTAGAAGAAAACTGCATATAGGAGCACGTGCACACACACCTGAATATGAGGGCAGCAGGGTGGCTGAGGAGAGCAGGAAGAGAGTTTCCCTTCAGGGACCAAGTATCATTATTAGCATGTTGCTTCATTCCTTTAGGATGGAAAAATCCAATTTGTGTGTGTGTGTGTGTGTGTGTGTGTGTGTGTGTGTGTGTAGAATGGCAGTATAATGGAGGGTCTGGCTCTGTGGAAGAACAACGTGGATAAGCGTTTCGAGGGAGTAGAGGACTGTATGATCTGCTTTTCTGTTATCCATGGCTCCAACTACTCTTTGCCCAAGAAGGCCTGCCGCACCTGCAAGAAGAAATTCCACTCGGCGTGTCTGGTGAGACATAATGTGTGGACGTCATGTTGCACCACATTCACTTTCCAACAGCACCTTACTGCTAACATCCTACACTCATCACAACAGATCACAAGTTCAACTGAATGTTGCATTGCTCTCTCTCTCCATTTCTCATCAATCTCATCAGTCTTTTTTTTTTTTTCCTGTCCCTCTACAGTACAAGTGGTTCACTTCCAGTAATAAGTCCACCTGTCCACTGTGCAGAGAAACCTTCTTCTAACGCACAGACTGTTTGTTGACCGTGGTCCAAAGGTCGACTGATGAATGTGCAACATCAAAGGCCCACAAGCAACCAGGATTGGATAGGCCAGATTGTGATTCCAGAAGAAGAAGGGAAGCGCAGATGCAAAAGAGGATACTAACAAGCACATTGCTATATTATGGTCCAATTAGACCTACATCTGGGTGAAAAGTCTGTCCCTCAGAGGCTTTCTCTGTCTAAAATGGCAACTTTAATGCATTGATTGGTTCAGGAAATCACTCTAAAGTGTCTAAAGGTCTCAGCTCATCTACAGTAAAGTTTAGTATCAATTACCTCTTGGCTTGGTGACCTTTATGTTCATATTGATTACTGTGGGTTGATAAGCAATCAACAGTCAAAATAGTTATATGAGTGCAGCGTGAATAGATCACTACTGATTGTTTTTGCTTTATTCATGAGTTTTTATCTTTTTCGGTACTTTGATTGTCTATCTTTTCAAACACAGGAGTATAGAGGAGGGTGAATCACAGAGTTGGGCCTGATTACATCGGGCCTGTGTAACGTTTATGTAGAATTTCAGGAGATTTATTATCGAAACATGAAAATAGATGCTTCTGTGTAATGCAATGCCCAACACTGCTTTCACTAATATTTCCTAATATTTAGGAGTGCTAACTGTGATTTGTGACATACCTTATACCATCATAACATGATGAGATCACCCATGAAAATGCAGGAGAGGGAACTTCTTTAGGGAAGTGTTTTATTTCAACATGATTCCAAATGCTCACAAATATCAAAACCCATTCATATCTGCCTTCCTTCTGCCTGCATATGCCTGTAAATGATGCTGGAAAGTGAATAAATCACAATTGGATGGACTATTTAAGGATTTTATTATATTTTTTCATTCTTCATGCCTCTTTGTAGAACAGGTGTATTGTTGCCTTCATGATCGATGAACTGTGTCACCCTTTTTGCCAAAGCTACCCCGTTACCCAATTGTGTTAAAAGACTAACCATTATCCAGGATGTTGCAATGTGCAGGATTTTAATCTGTAACTATAAAGACATCAAAGATCACAAAGCAAACTGAGAGGCATTTATACATACACACAGGCACTTAACACTGTCAGGGTTAGAGATGTGATTCCAACTACCGGTACCTCTCTCACGGTACTATAAGGCCTGAGATGTGTCCCCCAAATTCCTGTATTATACACCAACAATATTTGGATAATGCCCTCTAAGAATATTCATTATACATGAAGAACATCCACACTATAATAGGCAGACGAATTTAGGGCAGCAACGATGACATTATAGGCTTTGTTGAACTTCTGATGCCACTTTATTCAAAGTCGACTCGGATGAAGCCCAGATCTTTCCGTGAACTGTTATGTCAACCTAAGCCTCCGATTACAGTTGGATGTTATTTCCATGACAACTATTACTGTAAGTTAACCTGTGCCAGTTTCCAAGAAAAGACTGTAATTAGCCTCAGCCTGTGACTGCTGGCACCAGTCTCCCTTGCTCATTTATCTTGAGTCCACCTCTTCCTCATTTTGAATAATTTATCTTTTAAATGGAGGCTTGCTCTCATCACAGTTGTTCATATGGAATTAATGATGACAGATTAAGCATGATGAGTGAATTATGCCCTATAATTTGGTCTGTTGTCTATGTGTGTGCAAGCATGTGTGCATTTGTAATTCATTATGGCGGTCAAAAATGATCAATACGGCATATACAGCAATACAGCATCCATCATCATCTGGCCTTGACCTTTTTAATAACCATTGATCTGTTTGCCTGTCATAAATATTTACACTGAAGTCCCATTCTCTCGCATGAACTTTCACACA
>OMOT01027213.1:16069-32890 GCA_900312575.1 Acanthochaenus luetkenii | reverse complement strand
CCCAAAACAGGTTGAAAAAGCAGAAGACTAAACCGAATGCCTCAACCCAACTTGAGCAAAGGGACAGAAGAAGCAGTCAGCGCTCATCCTCGGTCACACCTCCACTTCGTCAGTTTCCCCATTGCCTCGTCTCTGTCCGAGCATCCATCACGGGAGTGCCATGACCCGCACCGCCAAAATATACAGTCTGATGGGTCATACTGAATCCGCCTGTAACACAAGGCTTTCCTTTGGGCCAATTAATCATGTTGACTCCTTCCAGTAACACACCGCCTATGCAGCTATAGCCTTGGGTGATAAATAATTACTTGCAGAGGCCTTGACTTTTCCTTCTGCCGTGTTTGCATGCCGTCCCTTCGCGCGGCACACGGCACTCCGACAGCATCAATTATTAACACGCTCCTTTTTGCCGCGATGTACTTTTCTGTAGTGTTTGGAGTTTTGTTGTGTGCTGAAGCCAGAGTGACGCCGCAATAGACGGTGGTGTCATGGAGTCAATATGACAGTCTGAGCAATCAGACATGGTTGTATGTATGAATGTGGCTTGACAGCTGAATATGCTTGAGTGTGTGCACACATTCATTCCTCTTTGTCATGAAGTGCGCACGTGTGTTTCTTTGTCTGTATGTCTTTGTATCCGAGTGTCAGCATGGGTGTTGGTAAGAGAACGGGTGAGTAAAGGGCTCGGAGCGAACCAAGGTGAGTTTGCAGTAACAATACAGCGTGTGTGCGAGGACCAATGTCTGTAATGAGGGGGAGGTAAACAAGGGCAGGTTCTCATTTATTCATAAGGCAAATAGAAACTGCACAGTGAATGGGAATAAGTGGGTGATGATTTATTTAGAGCCATTTGTTTCTGGCCTCACAGGCTAATTTTCCTCTAAAACTAGTAGTACTCTTTCTCCACCTCTGTCCCCGCCTGTCTCTCCTTTTCCAAACTCAAGTCTGTGCTCTTCCTCTTTATTATCTAGAAATAACAAAACAAAACGGCCATGTTTTTGATGCTAATGTACACACTAACGTAGGAATCAAATTAAATTACACAAATGTTAAAGTGCTCCTGATCAAGAACGAACATGAAAATCTGAAGGTGTAGTCGAACATTTGTATCTCTGATTTCATGACTGAAGCGTTTCAGTGCTGAGTGGCCGGGCTGACAGAGCCTCTCCTCCCTTGAGGAAGTTTCAGCTCCACAACCAGACTATCTGGCCTTCTTGTTTAGAGCGCTGTCACCCTGCTTTTCATCCAAGGGAAGGAAAATGTTAGCTCAACATGAATGTGTCTTTAATCAAGTGTCAGGATCAATTATCACCCTTTGAAGAGCAGTTCTTTGAAGACGGTTCTCTTTAGGAAGGATGCGTGAAAACGTAGGAGTCAAAACACACATGTCTGGAAAGAGTCCTGCGCCCAGACAATCTTAATTGCTAATTTTGTGCGTTGTCTGCAGTACTCACGGCACAGAAGTGACAGTTCAAAGAGCAGTCTCTCTTGTTTTATTACTAGCATGCAAACCATTTGAGATGCCTTTTGATCACGAACAAACAATTGGTCATTTTCATGAGAACGTCTTTGAACTCAAAACCAACAATTTTTCTGCAGCATAGTTAAACATTTATTTCTGTGCATCTTTTGCAGGCCACAATCCCTCTGTTCTGTCACAATGAGGAAAATCTACATGTGGTGGCTGCTGGTCCGATCCTGTTACAAGAGCTAAGAGAAGAGACCAGAATGAATATAAAGATTCATACTACACAGTGGTGGAAAGAGATCTAGAATGTCCATACTCAAGTAATGTTACTTTGCTGATATTTTACTTAAGTAGAAGTAAAAGTACTGGTGTAAAAAAGTACTGAAGTAAAAGTTCAAAGTAGCTCATCTAAAATGTACTGAGTAAACCTTACTGAGTTACTTTAGAAAAGTGATACATGTAAAAATTTGATATTTTCCATGTGATTCTCAAAAGATGACAGCCTGCCAAGGTTTGAATGGAAGGCACTGGCAGTCCAATATGGGCCATATAGAAGGATCTCAGATTTTGAATCATTGAGTTTGAAGTTCTGTGTCATCCAGCATTTAATTTCTAAAAGACAGGACATGATACAGGTGAAATTGACTGATTCACCAGATTTAAGTCATATAGCTGGGTATCATCTGCATAACAGTGGAATTGGATATTGTGTTGGCGAAATATGTGACCCAAGCATGTACTGCCCTGTAGGACAGTACCAGTGTCTTAAACTGGATGTGAGCAGGGATGGGAAGCCAGTTTAGTGACCAGAAGAGGGGAGTGACATGGGTAAATGTGGGTTGGTTGAAGACCAGCCGGGTTGCAGCAAGTCCAAGTAAAGTCCAAAAATGCTGAATCTTTACTATAGGATAGCAAATGGTCACACACAGTCCGATGAGGCAACAGTACAGACAGGGTATAGGCAGAAATCCCAAAAAATGAATAAAAACCGAATAAATCTAACACCAGGAAAATGCTGGAAAGGCTACGTATACACAAGGAAACACAAAGACAATCTGGCAAGGAGCCTGGGCAACTGAGGGACTTATATAAGGGAAGGGATGTTTGCATGATATGAAACAGGTGAGTAATGATGGCAGGTGCAGGTAAAGCGGAGAGTGGAAAACCTCATGACAGGAACTGAAAAGACTAAATAAAACACAACAACATACAGTACAGTAAAGTGAGTACCGGTACATGTAATTAGTTACTTCCACCCTTGATATTACAGTAAGCCTCTACTGAGAATAACAACAGTCTGTAGGCACTTTATATCTCCTGTGTTTTATGTATAGTGCTGTCCAGCATTAAGCAATATAGTGAAAGGCAATTCATTAATTATCTTTACTCGCCTATTTCTATTCAGGGTCACAGGGGGCTGGAGCCTATCCCAGCATGCATTGGGTGGAAGGTGTGGGAAACACCCTGGACACGTTGCCAGTCCATCAGATATACAGACAATTAGTCACACTCACATTCATACATATGGGCAATTTAGAGTCTCCAATGAGTCGACATGACCTGCATGTCTTTGGAATGTAGAAGAAAACCGGAGCATCCGGAGGAAACCCATGTGACCACGGGGAGAACACGCAAACTCCACATAGAAATCTAACTTGGGACCTTCCTGCTGTGAGGTGACAGTGTTAACCACTGAGCCACCATGCCGCCACATCACTGAATCTCTACCAGCTCCAGGTTCTCTTGGCGGATCAACAAGGTATCACACATTTGTTGATTTCTCTTGTATGTTTGAAGGCATATTGTACGCTTGTTCACCTTCCTGGAGACTGGGGATGAAACGTAGGTATCGTGGCTATATCTACCCACGGTGCATCAGATAAGACTTGAAGTTCAGCTTTGAAGTTTGACATTTTTTATTAATACATTTTTTAAAGACCCACCGCGGGGCAGAAGTGGGTGGTGACTACGCTGTTTGAGTGTGACTACAATGCATCCCAGTGGGTCTGCATGTGTGTGTATTCATGTGTGTGCATGTGATTGAGTAATTTTATTTGGTTGTGAGACTGTGTGTGTGCACCTTTGCATGTGAGTATGTGTGTGATTGGGTGTGCGTATGAGACAGTGATGCATGCCATTGTGAGACAGAGAATGTAACTTTGCATTGTGTCAGTGGGGATCAAATACAAATACGAATGCAGACATCTTTCCATACACATGGGTGTGTGCACATATGTGAAACGTCTCACCCACTGCTGCCCTGTTCTTCAAAGCGATGTCTCTGATCCTTTCACCTTATCATTTTACATAGCCTATATGATGCTCCGAGCACGGACGCACACACACACACACACACCCTTGTACAGCCCAACCCTCTTTTGATACGTGTCTGTAATGTCTGTGTGTGGAAAAACTGGCTCAATGGTATGAGTGTGGATGAGTGGAGGGTCTGGTGGCTTAGTCAGGGTTCGAGGGGGTGGGGGGTGGAGGCAAGCTAATTGTGCACAGGTGACTTCACACAGGTGCTCCTGCACACCGTCTGCTGCCTTGGCGCGCACACACACACACTGACGGGGAGGGAGATGCTGTGTGAGGATGTATGCATGATTGTGTGTTTGTGTCATGTACTGTTGTGGTCAAATGTTTACATACACTTGTAAATAACATGTACGTCATGGCGGTCCAATAATTTCTACAACTCATATTTTTCTGTGATGGAATGATTGGATCACATAGGGTCTTTGTCACAAAAAACATTCTTGCATTTTGGTTATATTATAAATGTATTGCTTTACAGAAATTGAATGATGAAGGAGGAGGATTACCTCCAAATTCTTCAGGAAAACCTAAACTCATCATCCAGAAGGTTGGGTCTTGGATGCAGGTGGTTGTTCCAACAGGACAATGACCCCAAACACACATCAAAAGTGGTAAAGGAACGGCTAAATCAGGCTAGAATTAAGGTTTTAGAATGGCCTCCCCAAAGTCCTGACTTAGACCCCATCGAGAACATGTGGACTGTGCTGAAGAAACAAGTCTGTCAGAAAGCCAACGAATTTAGTTGAAATGCACCAATTCTGTCAAGAGGTCAAAGATTCAACCAGAAGCCACATACTTGTGGACGGCTACCAAAAGAGGCTAATTGAGGTGAAGATGGCCAAAGGACATTTAACCAAAGATTAGCATTGCTGTGTGTATATTTTTGACCCAGCAGATTTGGTCACATTTTCAGTAGAGCCATAATAAATTCATAAAATAACCAAAATTCCTGAATGTTTTTTGTGACAAAGAAGTATGTGCTCCAATCATTCCATCAGAGACAAATAAGAGTTGTAGAAATCATTGGAAACTCAAGGCTGCCATGATATACATGTTCTTCACAAGTGTATGTCAACTTTTGACCACAACTGTACACGTGTATGTGAGAGAGGGGAGAGAGAAGCCATGTTGATGGAAGGAATAAAAGCAGCGAATATAGGGGTGAATATAAGAGGCGAGCAAGAAAGAAACTCGAGACACTACCAGAAATGCCTGTCTTTCTGCAGCAGCTCTCCCCACCCTCAGAAAACAACCGCATGCGGTCAGGCCTTTTTCAATAGACAGCCTTCACGTACTCTCCCCGTCCACGCCATTGATGTTGAGCTGAATGCTCTCTGACAGGGGTGGTCTGTACGCTCTCCCACAGCAGATGTTGCCGTTTCATTTCCTCCTCCGTAGTTAGCTGCCCTTCAGAGAATTGAGCGGGAGGACGAAAGCTGTCTCTGTTTATTACCTCGACGAGCGTTCGCTGAAGAGGCCCTGCTGACCCACTAAGGAAGGAATAACAAACAAATTGAACAAGTCAACAAATGAAAATCAGCATCAGCACCCCCCCCCCCCTTCCTCCTCTCATGATGGTTCATCGAGTGCCTGTCAGAATGACAGACTATGTCCTTTTATTCAACTCAATCACCGGAGAGCACGAGGAAAAGGCTAGGAGATTCCTTCAGCAAAGTAAAACACACAGGGCCGGTGGAGGAGGCAAGAAAATGAAACGGCAGAGATGGGGGGGAGAAATGGAAATGGTGTTTGAGGGAGAGAGAGCAAATTATATAGAGAGAAAGACGTACAAAGAGGTTGAGACCAAGAGAGAAAACGTCACTTCCCTTGGGCACAAGCTGCAGTTAACAATATGCATGTACCGCTGCATTAACCCATACGCATTAGCTAGTACTCCCCTAACTGCATTGCAAAGAGACCCAGGAGTGCTACTGCACAACTCCCCTCTGCGACGGTCTCCTAGAAGCCCCTTAGACTGACTCTTCCAGCTGTCAGCAACACCAAGAGTCCAAAAATAAGGCTTTCAGATTGAAAGCATCTTTTAAAACCCTCAATGCGTCCTTTGACATTCTGCCCCTGGAGGCTGGACAGAGATACGCAGAGACAATGTGACAAAGGTGCCGCAGCGGAGATAGGAGAGGAGCCAGGCAGTGCTCTTACGGCTCTGTAGTAAGCCGAGCCTGTTGGAAGCGTGAGCAGCACTTTCATGACTTTACTGTTCTCTCATTCACATGGTGGACAAAGTATCCCACTACATTCTATTAATTCATTTGTGTGGAATGGCATGGAATAATTGCCATGAAAAAAAAACACGGAAAAACACGAAATGACTATTACGGCCTCTCAACAAAATATTGACACATAACTTATCTTTTATTCAAAGTGTGCCTTCAAAATTCCAACATGACGTCACATTAAGCAGACAACAATCAGAACAGTACAGTAAGGGTTGATAACAGAATGCGGAAAAACAATTGCTTTGCTGATGCTCTGATCATAAAAACAATGATGAACACGTGTCTAGTCGCACATCTGCTTCGAGAAAGAGGCTCAAGATACAAGATCGAAATCGGGAACACAACTTAAGCCATTGTTCTCAGGCTCCCTGGCTTTAAAGAGACTTCCATACACACATGGCCTAGAGGCATGGACGGCCAATGACATCAAGTGTATTCAGTTCACAAGGAGGGATGTTGAGGGAATTTGAGTCATGGTTTATGTTGGCCCCCTGGAGGTCTTTTCCCTACATCGGAGTTGCTGTTGCTTGGATAACAGCAAGTGCTATCTTTGCCTGTTAATTGAATGAACTTGATTAACTGAACGTGGGGAAACGGCCCTTGACATAACAAACTCACAGCACTGGAATTGCAAGCCAAGTAGGAAAAAGTATGGGAACTTGTCTATGTATGGTAACTACATAGAACGGATAACCAGACACCAACGAGGGAAAGACGTATTTTCCGTGTACAGTATAAAACAAACAAAACTCTAGAGGCATGTAGAGCATAACAATAAAATAGCAAAATATCAGTGATGAGTTATTCAAAATACATACATACTGCTTTTGTAATTCTTGAATAAATACATTTCAAAAATACACACTATATTTTTATCTTTTCATATTCTTTTTCTACAAAAATGTTACGCTTTGAAAGCAGCTAGGTATGTTTAAAATATGGCAATAAATCACCCAGTATGGGCTTTTATTAAAGCACCTAGACACAATGTCATTTCCCCCAAACTTCCTAGACAGAAGCATTGCATGCTGTTATTTCTGTGTCACCACACTGGACTTGAACACTTCCTTCTGATAGTGCAGGGAAGTATGATACAATCCCTTCAACTTTTTTGTGAAGAATGTAGTTGTCTAATATTGGATTTGAGGCAACTCTTATGACGGAATAGGTAACAGCAAAACATTGCATATCTGGCTTGCCACCGAGGCAGATTAGGCCTTTCACTCTCCTCTCACAGACACATATTGCTCAGGTTTAGTGCTCTGGCTGACTCAGGCCATGTTTCACAGTTGACAGTCTTCAGCGTCACCGAGAAAACAAACACATTCAGTCATCCCAGCCAAAAATGCGTCCCGTCATCTGGTAGAACTTCATGTTGAAGGGCCTGTAGAAGTCCCGTAGCCTCTGCACCACCTCAGGGTCAATGTTAGGGTGGGTCCGCCCTTTGGTTTTACCCAGGCAGTGGGGCTTGCTGCTGCCCTCGGCCTTCTTGAGGCACGGGAAGCCCTTGGTCTGGTTGAAGTAAAAGTGTTTGTCTGTGATGATCCTCTTGAGCCCCAGGAAGTCCTGCACGCGGCCCAGCTCTCCGGCCGGGTCGCTGATCAGACGCTCGCCGCTCACAAACAGGATCTGGTCCATGGGGAAGTACTGCAGCCAGTTGTCCAGGTGCTTGGCATAGATGCCGATCTGGATGGCGCTCCACGACGTGTCGATGAGCCCCGTAGTCCTGTTTTTGAAGGTCAGGCTCTCGAAGGAGGGAATGTCGGGCTTCTTAGACAGTGTCTGTGTGTAGTCAGAGATAGCCCTGGTGACGGGGTCCCTCACCACCACGATCAGCTTGGTGTCCCGGGACATGGCGGAGATCCTGGCCGGAGCCTCTCTGGTCACAAAGTAGCTGGGGGTTTTCTCCATGGTGATCTGGCCCTCCAGGGTCTTGGGCATCAGCTCCCTGAGAAGAGGAAAGTGGAAAGAGAGGAAAAAAAGGAAGTGAGAAATTAGTTTGACCTGCACTCCTGACTGAAACACATCGGTCAACTCTCACAGTTGTACAACCACTCTTATTACAATAAACATTCCAGCTGGATGAACTCTGGCTATGTCATCAGAAATGTATAATCCAATCAATCAAGAATAACACCTGAAACAGTTTGTTTATATCAATTCATTTATTTAGTCTTTATCGGGTGTCTCAAGCTTAATTAACTGCCAAGAGGTGCGACCAGTTTCAGAGCAGCACCATGCTCAGGAACTCAGGATATACATTCCTGTAGTGAGAGCATTCAGGTGCTACCTCAAGATCAAGAGGGGCTTTCCCCTGGGTCCATTCGAAAGGGGGTATTCCTCACTATGACTTGAAAAGAAGAGTTACAATCTCTATCCATATTATGGTATTTCTGATACTTGAGCCGACCAGCCCTCTCAGCATAATTGATCACCTTCTTGTCTTTCACTGTCTGCAGTGAATGGTGGTACATCAAAACATTATTTCAACGCCACAATTTCCCCTCCAATGGATATTGAGAAATGAATTGAGGTTTTTTCCCTCACTAAATTGTAGTCGTGTTTTAATATTGTATTTATTTGAAACATGATTTCAAAAATGACTATGTTTGTAGGTGTTATAAACTGTTGTAGATTTTACTTGGCAACATTTCCTCATGTGTGCTCGAGTCCTTCTTTCACCATGGACTCACAAAGGGGATGAGAAACAAACGCGTCCATTCGGCCATGACACCCCTCCACTCCTCTCTTGCATCTCTCTCCTCTTTCCTTCGGCCCCAGTGCCTTCAGGACAGTGACCTGAAGCAAAGCGGGTAAAAGCAGCCCATTAATGATTAACGCGCCCTCCCTCTGCCATTTAGAGCCTGTGCAGAATACAGCTTTAAAATTCACCAAAGTACACAATGCGAGCCTCAATTATTCATCCGCTTGGCTGGTGCTGCTTAAAGCCAGGACTGGCACTGACAAAGCGGCCTGGGCTGCTCCCAGGGTAGATGCAGTTTGCTGGCCGTGACAGAACTACGGAGACCCTGGAGGAGGGAGGCCCTCTGAACTTTTTTTGCACAAAGTGGAGACTGAAGAGGGCTCAACACTTCAATCTGCGGTCGTTTATAGGAGTATGTAGCGCTGTGGCACACACCACCACATTCAAAGAAAATACAGCTTCTTCCTACCACCAGGCTGCTTTTACTGATGTGTCTGCCTTGCAAACAGGCTGGTAAACAAGCATGCTCCGTTTAACATGCACAAACTAAATGAGACAGAGGGCACTGAGATCTTTGCTGTGTGCCAAGCTTTACACAGAGGGAGTGCATCTCTAAAAGACACCAGCTGTCAACACTCCCAAGATGGTTTTTTTGCCACTCTATATGCGCACATCATGAAAAACAAAACTATTATTTTTAGGTTATATATGTAGCTAAATCAGTCTGACATGTTTGGTTTCCCATGTGTCACTCAGAGGTGTGCCTCCCTTGCATCAAACGTTCAGGGAAATGTCAACAGATGCATCCAGTCAATTTGGCTAAGTATCCTGAGCGGATCTAATCTGACAGCCACAGATCACAAGGTCAGCACAAGCGTGACACACAGGAAGTGGTCGATAAGGGCAAGGGTGGCAACACAGGTGTGCTGATGTCCTGATATCCACCCGCAACATTGACCATCACCTGACCTCCTCTCCTCTCCTCTCGGTATCGGCAACCTCTCCTACAGCTGTATGGAGGCGAAGAGGGACAAGGTTCCCTTCCTCTCACATTAGCTCTGCCCCATCGCCTGAGTAGTATGCACTCAGACAGTGTTGTGCAAGTTCACACTTCACAAGAGCTGGCTCAAAGTTCAGTTCACACAGATTCAAATGAACTAGTTCACGATCATAGTTCACAATTTTGAATTTTGAACAAAGTTCACAGTCCCAAGAAATGAACCCAATACGGTTTTTTTAAATTCTATTATTTTTCAGTAGCACCTCCTCCTACCCATCCACCCCCAGCCCCCAATCGTTGCCACTGCCCACTTCCCAGACTAAATTAATGACTGTATACTACACTATACAGTAATTTAGTGGGGGATCCTGGACGCTGGCATGCAGGTAGTCTTCCCGAGTGTCTTTCTGCCTATTGACGACATGCTGGTTTGGGAACCACCAGGCTTTTGAGCCACTAGCCAACTAACCCTTAACCCAACTACAGTATATGATGCAAAGAGAACATTATTGCTTCATGAAAAATAAACGAGTTTGTTCTAAAGGAAGCATCTATATTTGATAGCCTGCATCTTGCATGTTGTGTGGTCTATGCACTCACAGCTGGTGTGGTGTTGCAGGGGTACTTGGGGGGATTTTCGGGGTCAGATACCCCATGTGTGTGTGGGGTTATGGTGTGCAATGTGAAGCCAGCCATGTTTGGAAGTCAAAGTATGGAAGCCATTGAGCAATCATATATTCAGGTTGATGTATATTTTATAGTAATTGGAATAACGTTTTCTAATTCCTCTGTGGGGTTTAGTCATGTGAAACAGATACCGTAAGTAAGGTCAGTTCTCCTGTGAAACAAACATTTTCTAAACATCTAAATGTAAACATGCATACCCAAGCAGAGAATGCTATAAAGACAAAGAGCTTCAATTCTTCACTATTAGTATTAGATGGACAAGAGAGCAAGGAACACTTGGGTTTATGTGAACTACACAAGAGTATTTCTTTCCATTCTACAGCAGCATGAAGTTCTTTCTAATGAAACTTTATTGGCAGCGTAGGTGATGTAACAGATGACAAACCTTCCAAGTGCCTGAGATTTACTGCAGTTCCAGAGCCTCCTTTGATGTCTTCATCGTGCTGCTATAACACGACTCCCTAAGCACAGTGATGCATGAAACACAGGCGGCAGGATTCACTCATGAAACAACGTACAGACACAAATCAAAATAAGAAATACAGCACATGAACCCGAGCGTCTTTAAAAAAAAAAAAACGAAAATTATTTAAGATGACTGGGAAATGTATGACAAAACAAACAAATAGGCATGGATCGTGTATGTGACATAACACGGCACAAACTTGGAGAGGGCGCTCTCATATGGAACTAACTAGGCGGGGTCGGATGCCAGGACTCATTCGGGCAACTCTATTCCCAGTTAAAACACAAATTCCAAGGCACACGGTAATGGTGTAGTACATCATTCAATGCGTCTTTTGTACGCTTGTCTATAAAATAACCACTTCGGAATAAGGGGCCTAATGCATCACTGCTTTCGTTTCCCCACTGCACGCATTTCACTCGCAAATCCACCCCGTATACTCAACTCTCCCCTCATATACACACGGTGACTCATGTCTCATATAAATGAAGAAAAAGTTTCACGTCTAAATGCAGCATACGGTCTTATTCACTGTAAATCAAGTGCATGCGCAATATGACAGTATGAACTATGAATCAGGGAAAAGTAAAACAAACTAACAAGCAATCAACTCAGAATGGGCCGTTTCCTGGTGTTATCCTGGACCCTTCAGAAAGGGCTTGGATCAGGGCCAATGTGTGTCAATTGACGGGAGCTGTAAAGACACAGAGGCAAGTGGGCATGAGTGCTATCCACTTCTCCACAAGCCTTTGATTAATTTTTTCCTCTTCCAGCAGGGAGCCCTGGCAGGCATAAATACACTCCCACAGTGTTCCCCTGCCACTACCACCAGATAATAATCTTGTAATTGGCTCAATATTTTTGCTGTTTGCAGGGGAAGCGAGGGCCAGCGCCGCTCTTGGTGGCTTCGGCTCACCAGGCATTTTCCAGGTCAGTGGACGCTAGCGGAGGTCAGAGGGAGAGAGGAGGAGGCAGGGGTGGGGGGTGGGGGGATAGTGATTTAGAGTAATGACTGCTGTGTGGTGAAGGGAAGCCCACTCCTGTAGGGGCCTACTTTAATGCTCTGTCAACCTGCTGCAACAGCGCAGCCCTTTACCTGCCCTGCGGGGCTGCATTCGCCGCTGGCGCTGCCATGCATAACGGCATGCAAGAGGACCGATATGATGTGAGATGTGGGACTGTAGCAACCTCTGCAAATACCTCTGGGATTCCCCACTGTAATCGCTAATGAATGACAAAAAGACAGGTGTGCTATAAAACCAATTTGACCTCCCTTTCAATTGATCGTACTGTTGTTTTTATACAACGGGGCTGGAAGAAAGCAGTTAGCGGTGCAATCGAGCAGGCATCATCGGCTGCTCTGGGCGGTGAGAGATCCTGCCATTTATCACTGAGGGATTACAGGTGTGAGCTCCAGAAGCATGCGCTCAAGTTCAGGATAAGCGTCCTCTGTATGACCCTGACAGCTTCCTCCGGGATCAGTCCACATGACCTTTTTTTCCTCCAATGGATTCATAATCCTCGACCACCGTTTCCTGCCTGCTTGCCAACCTGCAACTGTGAGTACTCCTCCAACATGGCGACACAGTAATAAGGCTAAAGTCTAAATCGCACAGCCTCCATAATAGGCTGTCCATAATACACTTGAGTGTCTTGTGCTCTCTGTTGCTAGAATATCTAGAGAGAGATAAATGCATCTCATTAAAGACGAAGCCTTGTCTTTTATTCTCGGATCTTGCGATTTTGTTTTGTGATTTTATCTTGTTGTGTTGTTTTGTTGCAACATAGTTCTATTTTGTATATGTTGCATTGTAATCAGGGCGGCATTGTAAAAGAGAGCTTGCTCTCAATTGTCTTCCCCTGAATAAATAAAGGTTTCAATTAAATTCAATGCTACCGTCTCTTATCAGTTATGTATGAAATGAAAATTATCTAATGTTTCTTGTACATTTCTTTTCTTTGAAAAAGGCTTCATTGACCATAAAGGACTGTATTGGAGAGCCACGCACCTTGGCAAGCAAGACTTAAGAAGCTCTATAGTGAAACAGCCGACAAGATTTTGATCAGAATCAAATCGGTATGATGGAAAAAGATGGAGTGTTATACTTTAAGATCAACATAGGTCGTTGTGTAGTGTACACCCCCCGATTCTGTGGGTAACACATTCATGAAATAAAACCTCATTCTCATGCAACTGGCACTTTGAGGAGACTTAACTAAAAATAATGTAGAGTATGTTCAGGGGAATAGTGGGTGGGATCGGAGTTGTACATGGGAACTGTAGGGAGTAGGAAGCAATTACTAGATAAGAAAGAGTCATCTCTTCTTGGAAAAAACATGGGAGGCCAGGGCCTTCCGTTTTCTTCAG
Organism: Acanthochaenus luetkenii; assembly: GCA_900312575.1. Taxonomy (NCBI): domain Eukaryota; kingdom Metazoa; phylum Chordata; class Actinopteri; order Beryciformes; family Stephanoberycidae; genus Acanthochaenus; species Acanthochaenus luetkenii. Next base: position 19,641 of record OMOT01027213.1, on the reverse strand, counting down.
GGAAATGACGGGGCTTTGATAAAGAATAAGTAGGGCCAGGAAACTGGGGACACAGATAACATAGATTAACAATGTCACTGCGGATGACAAACTGAAAATGTCAGCTTGAACAAAAAACATCTTCATTGTCAGATTGATGTTTCAAATTAAACAGGGGATCTGAATGGGTTCCATGAACCTTACTGTGCACTCACATGCTCAGCTGACACTTGTGACATGCTCTTGCTGAACACACTGGAGGACTTCCATTTCAAAATTATTTTTCTGGTTACCTCCCCATAGACTAGCTACAAAAGCAAACAGTAAACAGGAACCAGTCCATCGCCTGGTGCAGAAACACTCAGCAAAGCTCACAAAGCCATTTGTGTTGTCTAGTCGTGTTTAGTTTGTGTTAGATCCAGTCACATACTAGCTACTGAAAGCATTCAGACAAGGAATTAACCTCAAACACAAGGGTAAAGAAATAGTACTGGCCTTGCCATTGCAACATGGAAATCTCTTGATATTGTATGTCTAGCTACATGTGGAAAAAAACATTTGTTCATATCTACTATTAGTATATATGTATTAGAGAACACCAAAAAAGATGATGATACTGCTGGAACAGAAGTAAAAACAGAGTGAGTGATTTTTATTTTTTATTTTTCATCAAATCTTGAGCAAATAAATCTCCCTGCTGGACACTTTCCTTGCCAGTGAGCATTGACTGTTTTTTTCTTTCTTTCCATAGAACAACTGCTATGTGATTTAGTAAAACATTTATAGAGTTAGCTTTGCAGTATGTTCTTATAAATTTATCAGCAGTGTTTTAAGCAGAGACCTTTTTTTCCCCTGGTGCTGAGTGTGAGGCCCCGGTTTATTGCATAAGGGGAAAAATAAGCTTTATCTTTGTGGCAACTTGCTTGTGAATTATTCACCCTCCCTAACTGTGGCGGAAGAGTGACCGAGGGAGGCGAAAAGGCTCCAAGATACACTCGAACCATCTGAGAACTCAAAACCTTTTAGACCACTCACTTACAGCTCCAGACTGCATATTATCAGAGAGGAGAGCGGAGTGGGTGAGAGAGTGATGAGGGAGACAGGGAGAGAAAGAGAAAGAGAAAGAGAAAGGAGACACGGACAGAAAGTGAGCCTAATGTACAATCCAGCCCAACTGTGATCTTGGACCATCCTCGTCCAAGCAGACCTACTGGAAGCAGTCAACTGAAAGCAAAATAGGATGCGACGGTTAGTTTTTGGGGGGCATTTACCGATTTATGTTCCATTTATTTTCCATTCCTATCAAACCATGATGCCATAAACACCAAACATATCCCAAACGGGAGCATGTGTCTAATGTCAGCACATGGGGTCTGTGTGTTCTCTGATTCTCACATTACTTTTTCCCATTTCTCTGACCCACTTGTTCAGAGTTACAGGGAGTTTCAGACAGAGCCTTGTGGAGTTGCCACTTCAATGGGATCGGCTTTGGTAACAGCTCACTGCTAGTTTTCTTCCTGCCGAGTCAGTTTTTTAGGGTCTCAACGGCTTGTGGGAGATAAGACACCTAAACTGGGGTTTTAATACCCGAGCTCATTTTCAAGGTATTGTGTTTCTTGAATGTCAGCTTATATGGGTGGCTTCATTAGGAAAATTCAAGTGGTCTTTCAATAGCCTTCATTATCCTAGCTCTATCGTTTCTGGTATTGAAATAATCTTGGGAAGAAAAAAAAAACATCACAGAGAACCAATTGCCTCAAACGGAAACCATTTCAAGTAGGAGTATTTCAAATATTTAAATTCCACATTTAAGCGTGATTTTAACAAAACAAAATAAAAAGCTCTGTGTGAAATTCATGGGAGCATAATTAAATGTGAATTTGTTCAGAGCCAAATGGAAGGCTTTGAGGGGACTGCTCTGCGATAATTACCCGTGACAAAAGGCTAGGGCTTTTGTCTTTGGGACCATTACCATGGTGATTTTCAAGCTGCTGAAACATTCAATATAAACATTTCAGTCTTTGCTGAATATACCACATAAACCGTCACTGAAAAGATATCCGTTTTGAGCCAAATTTCTGCCGGCGCAGATCCCGTCTGAGTGCTGCTGCTGATGTAAGAAGAAGAAGAAGAAATTGAAGTATTACAGCTCAGAAAAAAGACTTGTGACTTATAAATATTAGGGCTTAAGTCTGATAAGAGATTACCCGTCTCTAACTCAATCCCAGTTTCAGATCCTTACTGTGCATTTCTAAGAACGCAGCCACAAAATGATGGGCTGGCAAAAACACCCTAGATTGTGAAGTACATTGGCACTAGCATCCCTGAGCATTTCTCAAGCTCAGGGATGGTGGTTATTGATTTCACTAGCAAACACGTATCCCATTTGACATTTTCTCCTCTTATTGGGGTGAAAAGTATGTTTTCACTCTTCCTCTTGAAGATTTTAATAGCTTTTGGGATCTTCGATAAAGAAACGGCTCCACGAGGACATGGCGGTCTGTTTTAGAGGCTGTATGCTATACCCCTCTGTTGCTTTGTTGAAGAAATTGAGGTTTCAGCCCAGCCACTGCCGTGTTCTTCAGTCCTCCCTTCAGCACTTCCTACATGATCAAGTATTCCAGTAGAGGGCTTGTTAAACACAGTCTTGTAAAATCGGAGATGATGGTTTCATTACAGTTATCAGTGCAAGAAAACGTGAGCAGACTCAAGATGTGTCGTATACGCAAAGAGCATACGGTCATTAAACTCTTATGGATGTGCTTAAATGCTACCGTTTGCTCGCTAGGTTACAGTAGTGTGCTCAAAATGGCAGGCTCCATTTAAGGGGAATGAAATTATGGCTGCGGCAAACACAAAATAAAGCATCTTCTGTATAGCACAGATACAATACAGTGTCGTTATTTTTGTCAATGTAGCATATCCTTATCAAGCGCTGCTCCATTACCCTATCCTGGTATAAACACCCTGACACGGTTGGGGCAATGATGAATTGCAGCTTATTTCAAACTCTGGCATACCTACAATCAACAATGCTTAGCTACTTTCAATCCTGAGTAGTGTCAGTTTTCGCCTGCATCTGTTTTCCATTATAAGAGGGACATAGCAGTAGGGCTTGCTTGGGCTTGTGTTTCGCCATCAGCCGGCTAACATCCAGTGGGGAGCTCCTGTAAGAATGAATGAATTAGTGTCACGGTTGCGTAGGGAGGGCCATGTAAGAAGGTTTCACCGCCGTCTCCAATTTACATTAACAAGAGGAAATTATGCTATGTGCATCCTCAAAGCCATAAATCTGAAAACAATCCATCTACAGACTCCACAATCTTCTCGACCAACTGCTGCAGCAGGGTAGCTGATTTGATATTCAACAATATTTCCAACCTATACCCACAGCACAGGTAAGCGTGTCAATGTCGATCATTTACAGTGGTGTAATTGTTAATCCACACACACACACACACACACACACACACACACACACACACACACACACACACACACACACACACACACACACACACACACACACACACACACACACACACACACACCCCCATCCCTGTAGGGCACACAAAGAGAGGCTTCTGAGGGAA
>OMOT01027213.1:0-16049 GCA_900312575.1 Acanthochaenus luetkenii | reverse complement strand
CCCGCACAGGTAATCTCAGCCCAAGCGTGAAGCCTTCATCCCCATGGCGCCAGGAGGCAGCTTGCCCAGCCAGGACACATGCATGCACACACACACACACACACACACACACACACACACACACACACACACACACACACATACACACACACACACACAACTAAAATAAGTACTTGAAAGGTTGAAAGCCCAAGTTAGTCTTGTTGGCTTACTTCTGAGAGCTCTGACTGCAAACCGCCTGGGATTTTCTAAAATAGAACAACTTCTGAAAAGGACCCATTGTTCTGTTCAAAGGCTAGTATAGAGAAGCCAAAATCAATCAGGTAGTATCCTAGCCAACAGAGGTGGAGCAGAGGGGCTGCCAGACCTTCTCACTGGGAATTCAGAAGATCGTTGTAGTTTGCTCTCAGTCAACCTGGCGCACCTCACGGCAGGGAATTGCCGTCAGTTTCAGTCGCCATCACGCTAAATCGCATTAAGATTTTTTGAATTGTTCTCTTTCTTTCAGGACCGAGGCAACAGAGTGCAAGAGGCAGTAAAACATACGAAATACGATAGTTGTAATGTAATGAAAGCCAAATATTTGACAGTTAACTTTAAACATGGTATTGGAATGGGAGCACATGACGTTGAGATTCTAACATTACCTAGCTGAACAAAAGTTAATAAGATAGAATACAGTACTGCACATATGTCCATAACCCAATGGGCTCAGGTTTCTGTTTAGACTGAGGGGGGGGAGGGGGGAGAAAGGAAGATAGGAAGTGTGAGATATTGGGAGTGGGGATCGAGCAGAAGGCTGGGGATAAGAGTCAAGCATCAGGCAGACAGCAGTAGTGGGGGTGTACAAGTGATTACACTGTCTCCATTCTCTCTCCTCTCCGTCTACTTCCCCCTCCCTCCCTCTCTCCTGCTCCACCTCACTCCCTTTCTCTCTACATTTCACTTTCTTCCTCTCCTCCTCAATCCTTTCCTATATTTCTCTCCTCTCTCCATCTGCCTCCCCCCATCCCTCACTAACTCCCTTCCTCTCCTCCTAGGCTCAGAATACAAAATGAATGGCAACATCACATAGTTTTCCTCATCTTTGTGCCAAGCCACGGCGAGCACACTCAGGAACTCCCCACCCTCCGTGCCGTCCTGCCGCCACAGGAGGAGAGGGTCAGAGATTAGCATGTATAAAATCTCCCTCGTATCGCTTCTTAAGACATTAACTCATTACATACAGGCTTGCACGATCTCTCTGGGTTATTTCCTAGATTTTCACGCCAGAGAAACAGACAGACGGAGATGGAGATGCTTCTCCTTTACTCACATCCATTTTTTGGGGCTTCTCCTTAGACATTGGGGAGAATAAATAATGAGCTTGGTAATAACAAGTTACCAAAATGATTTATGCTCACCAGGGATGAGAATAAATGCAGTGTTGGGAAGGCAGGCAGAGAGGAGTCGGGGTTAACGACATGGTCGAATGTGCAATTTCCATTTTGCGTCCCTTGCATTATCCATTAAATAAATAGCCTGGGGAAAATGGAACTTTACGCAGCTCGTTTCTGTTGAGGCAGCAGTGCCGTGCATAATGAACAGGTGATTTCGAGGCATGTGAGGTCGCCATGCTATCAGCACCAGTTGCACAAGCTCGTGCTAACTGTGAGCAGTTCCAGTGAGGTGGGGCAGGACGGGGAACAGGTTGCCGCTGAAAGAAATGCTGAACATTGAGGTGTTGAACGAGCCCACTGTAGAATGTCACAGTGGGTAAAACGCCACGGAACGGATAAAGTGGAGCCAGCAGTTGCCTGGGGCTGGGCTCTGACCCAGAATTCAACAGACCCCCGGTGAGAAACAAGGAGGCACCGTCATGGCCGATCTAAACTGACCATGCAACAGGAAAACACCTCCTCTTCCTCCCTAGACTGCAGAGTATAGGTAACCCCATCCGGGGAGCTGGGAACTATTGAGGGTGCAAGATAATATGAAGTGTAACCGAGAACTGCAGTGTCTGAGGAGCCGCTGACAGCGTGCTAATGTTTTAGCCTGTCAGCTCTCTGTGAGAAAAGACGGATGGCTTTAGAAATAGAACGTAATTACAGGGCAGAACCTCATTGTCGGGGTTAGGACAATGCGTGTAGTGTAGCACAGGCTTTTTCTTCTTCTTGCTAAAAACAGCGCTCTGCTGAGAATGGAAAGTGAATTGGAGCACAGAGGCAAAACTCATACAAACCACCAATGCAAATGATGTGCCTTTGTGAAATAATTCAAAACATCAGTTAGTCAGCTTTTGCTCTTTAACCATATTCAAGAAATCTGCTTTATTTTGATACTATGGTGAGTCACACAGGAAAGATGGGAAAGAGAAGATGATATATGGCAAAGGTCATAAGCCTGATATACGGTTTTGCCTGCTGCCAGGACGTCCAAATTAGCTGAGGCCTTGTTTCAATCTTTTACCTCCAGCAGTGGAAGGGTTAACCCTTGCAACAGAGCCACATGACTGATTGAAAGGCTCTATTACATGAACGGCTATAGATTAACAGTTATCTGCGTGAGGGATGTTGCACTTCATTCTTTTACGAGCAGGTCTGCGGTGTATTTATGTATGGCATTACGGAGGCACGGCCCCTTGCAGCCGTTTGCCCGTATCAGTCCAATAACGAATGTCCTAATTCTCCCCAGGCCGGCCTGATTACTAAGCCAGTGCCATAACCAGATCTCATGTGAGCAGGTGATTACACGTAGGCAGCTTCCCAGCACGTTGCCACGGAGATGGTAAATGAGGTGTTCAAGGGGGAGGGGACAGAGGCTTGATGATTCATGTTATCAATCTGAGGGTTATTTTTCAATACTTCACGTTGATGTAATCGTCCTAAAAACACATTAACATTGAGGGAGTGCTCTGGAGAGAGATAATGGCTGAATATTTGCGCTGTTATTGAGTCAAACTCTGCCAGGCTTGAATGACGGCTGTGCCTTACATACAGACAGAGGCCATGGCATGAATAAATATGGGCCATCCAAATCACAATTAGAAAATGAATAAATAGAGTGTAAAGACAATCATGAGGATGGGCTGGGTGTACACGATCATTCAAGAGAGTACATTTACTGAGAAAAGAAGTAACCAGAACGAAAAGCATATTAACACTATTAATATTCATGACAATTGAACGGATGCTATTATGAACCACTTGCAATCACATTTGCATTTACATTACAGTCCTGTAACGCAATTGTAAACCTATAGAATTAATGGTGAAGTAAAAGTAAAATCTGTAGCAGGCAACTCTAGCACACGGAGTGGGCCACTGAGTTGAATGCATGACTGTATGAGAGTGTTTGCTCCAGTGAACACCTGTATATGTGTGTGTGTGTGTATAAGACAGTGTATTTGCTCCAGTGTACCAAATACATACAGTATACTTTATGTGTGTGTGTGCACGTCTGCACATATGTGTTTCAGTTATGGGTCAATGTGTTGTGTGGGTATTTTGTTTTTCTTTTCTGTGTGTGTGTGTGTGTGTGTGTGTGTCTGCATGTACATTCACCTTGAGACTCAAAAGAGCTCTTGTAAAAGGGCCATTTCACTATAATGTGCATCCAAGAGTTCATCGGGGAGAGCTAGAAACGAGCAGTGGCACTCATGCCAGACGTGAAAGCTTTGTGGGTGAGGGAAATCCCTCCTGCTGGATTTACGCCTTGCCAGAGCCGACCCTGTTAAAAGCCAGTTGGATACAAGAAAGAGAAAAGAAACATAAGAGCAAAAACAGGGCTGTGAAAGAGATTATTCACTGGTGCTGCTGGGCTGAGTGGAAAATAATATGATGTAATGAATGGTATGTCAGAAACAGACCTGCCCACAACAGCCACTGAGTTTGTGTGTGTGTGTGCGTGAATGCCTGTGTTTGTGTGTACATATGTGCATTCCAATGAATGTGTATGTGTGTAGGTTTTCTCCATTAGCTCTCTCAAAACATTTGGACAGGCAAAGGAAAACACAGAAGTATCACTGGGGACCAAGGCGATACTGGGGTGACCCCTTGACAATATGAGCCTAATTACACACAGTTGTCTCAGCAGGCACACAAATCAATACTTCTGGTGAATCCTAAACGAAACAAAATCAATACAATTGCATCTCAATAGCCATAATGAGAATCTGGCTGAGGGCAATGCTTTTAAATCAGCCGCCAATTGGTTCATTCCAATTAGTTACAGCTCACTAAGGTGCGACACATGTTAAAATGATGATTAAAAACAAACAGACATTTTCTGACTTAGATACAATATATATATATATATAATTCAAGCACAAGGCAGTTTCTTTCCTCCTAGGAAAAACACTTGATGAAGGAAACTACATGTACTCTTGTTAACAGTAGTGAAATCGGGTTCATGACAAAAGACAGAAATTGTTCATTTAAAAAAATGATTACAACTTATTGCAAAGTAATTGGATTTAACTTTTTGTTACTGTAAGCAAATGTTTCCCCTGCTAACAAAGAAATGGGGCGGGGTGGGGGTGCATGTGTCTCCAACCTCAGCCAAGTTATTCTCTGGTTTTTATTTAGTTACCCACTGTTCATTCCACTCAGATTTCAATATGAAACAGCATATTGGGACATTTTCATGCTTTCTGCTTGGCAAGCCGTGTACTTTTCAAGAGAGATTTACCATTCCTCTCTTCAGACTCCCCCTGGAGAGGTGTACATTACATTAACTGTGAGACAGAAATACTTATCAGTGAGATAAATAGACAGACTAATAATTAAAATCATTTTCTCCTTAGTCTGTATTGGCGATAGAGAGTGGATATTAATGACTCTGGAATGAGGGCTCAGCCTGAGGAACAGTGTGACCCCAAATGTGTAGGAAGAACATGTAAACCAGTGGGGGCCCTGAACTGTCATTTGTGTTAATACAATTTCTCTAAATTGTTTGCATAATGAAATTATGGTTGTCAGGGAGGCCTGGGGGACATCAATTAAGCAGATAAGCAAATGAAAATAAATCAACTTTTTATCCAACGCATGGCTGCCCACCCGTTTGTCCGGTAAACACAGGAATAAAGGAAGTGATTTCGTTCAACAATTTGAGTGTCCATAAATCGCAGTGACATCATTCAGACTCACCGCTCTGTTCTCAGAGCTCTGGGAAGGACAGTAAATACTACTTCCTCAGAGCTAAATAGGGAGGGTTTAATAAACTCGGAATTTCATCAGCAAGTGATGAAACTACAATAAAAAACCTTAACCCAAGTATGTACAACAAAGCACATTTTGGAGAATACTAATCTAATGTGGAGTTTCTTGATTTAGGTGGGTCCCTGCATGACAGATGTATTATTATGTCAGGTATACTCAATATGTGCCACAGGCTGGAAAAGTTGAAAAAAATCCCCTGATGTAATGGGAATTTTCTGGGAATTAACATATTACGTTATATTCCTCAGTGGTGTCATACAGGTTCTCATGCTGGAATATGTACATTGGGTAGGGGATTGTGGGCTGTGCAAGGGCTGGGAGATCCACAATGAGGCAAGGCAGCTCTGTTAATGGATGTGATCACAGCTTCCTGGTGAATAATGCAACCCTGCTAATTAGTTGGATTAATAATTGATGGGGGCGTGTTCAAGGAAGCGGCGGTGGGAGCTACAGTGGATAAGGAACATACAGCCATCTTGTTAGAGAAGATTGAATGCTGTATCTTGCGGATCCGTCTGGTCTGATGGTTGGTTCTAAATAGCCAGCTTCCTCCTCCTGTTGATCATAATGGATAAAGCTTTAGAGGACGATGTCTCTGTGTGAGACGAGGATGTCAGGATAAACAATTGCCCTGACAACATAATGATATAATAAGCCCCGGCCCCACCACATGTTTGACGGTTAAAATGACTTGGGCTCATGTCAGGTCCCACAGGCTCGACACTGTTGTTACACCCTTAGTCGAAACTGACCTTAGCTGACCCAGAGCTAGCCAGCTGCATAAATAAAAATGCAGCAATAATGCAGAAATTACACAGAAAGGTATCGATGTCACAGAATCAATTTTCACAAATATTTGGCATCCGTTCCAGAGCTTGGTAATCCAGCTCAAACTCAGTGACAGGAACAAATGTTGTGCTTGTTCAGGGCAGGACAGGAACCGAGTTGATAAGAAGAAATAGGTGTGGCACAAGAATGAGACACAAAATAGATTTGACCACAAACTTGATTCATCCACTGTCCTCAAGGTGTCCAGTTTCCAGAGGATGCATAAAACCAACCCGTAAAAAAGCCCCGTCTTCCTGTCTCTTCGGGTCAACACCTCCAAACCACTGTTGTACCCTTCCACAAAAACAATAGGATCAATATCTCAGGGTGTGTTCAAAGGATTTCTGACAATCCAAAGGCGTTTGTTTACAGGGCAGAATAATGGACAGCCCAATAGGCGCCAGGCACAAAAGAACAAAACAATGACCCTAAATTTCAACAAGCATCTGTTCCCATCAATGAACCCAATAAAGACTACACCTGCAAGCCACACCAGTGCTTTGTGCCTTGCTAAGTATCCACTTGTTTCACAGATAGCGATACGATTCTGTCGGGAGAATGATTCTACCATCCATAATTTCCCCAATATGTTTAATCTCTCATTAACATGCAAATCCTCATCTTTAGGAGAAAGGATAATGGTGAACGGATTCCTTTTGTGTGACTCCAGAGCACCGAGGATGTTCCATCCTACTTCCATCAGCAGGACATGCTTCTGTGACAGCGGTCTCCCTCCTGTCTAATGTACAGTCAAGAGCTAGTTGCATTAGCAATTACTAGTGTTCAGGTTAAGATTAATTTCATTACTGGGTGGCTTCCCTGCACTCCACTGTGGGCATATCAATCATGGCCTGAGTGCTACACAGACCCTTTATCACCCTCTTCCATCTTTATGCAAAAAGACGCAGGCTGTGCTGTTGCACTCCATCTATCAATACATGGGTACGGGGTGGCAAACTCATTTTCTAACACATTCCTCTCTTTAATCATGCCGCATGGCACTTGGGGGAGTTAGTAAAAGCTGTATGCCATCTTTCCTCCAAACAAATAAAATGATAGAGAATGAAAAAAACAAAAAAACAGAGCAGCTGGGATTGCACTGCCTCTTGTTTGCCTTTATAATGAGAAAAAGAGGGTAAACGTGCTCTTTGTAACAGTCCATGGAATATGTGTGTCGCATTGTGACTGATCATTTGTCCAAAAAATCCTCTTACAGAACACTGTGAATGGCTCTTTTGTGCTATGCAACGTTTCCATTTTGGAATACAATAGATTATATGTAAAGCAGCAGCTGGATTTCTACTTGAGGAACCAGGTAGCTTTTCAATACCGCATATGTAATGGTCTGCGGTGCTTCTATTGGTATAAAATAGCTCTCAAGCCAGATTAAACGGCGTTCTGCCGTTCTCTTTTCATTCACCGGCTCCATTATTAGCCTTCATTTAAATTGTGCAGGATTTCTGGTCCGGGGCAATAGCACTGCCAAACCCTAATCTTCAGCATGTTGTATTTCACTCACCACCATCATACAACTCTTTGTTCATCATCATGGGGAACATACAGAACACACTGGATGTAAAAAAAGAACCATGAGTGTTGAAAGCTCGAAAAGAACATCTTAAGGAAATAAGTCATGCCAGAAAAATGCCAATCCCACATTTCAGATGGACCCCAAAAAGTATTCCTCAAACTTAGCCTCAAACTTAGCTACAGTATAAGATCTGTTCCGCATGGAGACAGAGGTTGGGGCAGTCAAATAGAGGTTATGTCTGAGGTGCCGTCTGCCCATCTCCACTAGACTCTGCCAAGGCTGGCTGGCACTGGCCATGGCCCGGTGGAGCGAGAGAGAGAAATGACGTTTGGTGCCATCCTATCGCCACACAGGCAGCTGCAGATAACACACATGGCAAGTGTGTCCGAGTCCAGGCCTTTCAGCTCCGAGGCAGAAGGACACTAAAGGAAAACTATTTCATGTTTGGCCAGTAAGACTCAAAAAGACCTTTGAAAAGAGCAAAAGACTTTCCTGCAGAGTGAATGGAGCTGAAAAGATTACCCTCCAACTTCCTCTAATAGTAAATAGTTTACTTTTTTATTTTTCTTATTTTACAATGACTTGAAATACAGGACAGAGATGCGAGCCAGAAAAATAATTGAATATGTGGCAAACCCATTTTAGAGAAAACATTACAGTCGAAACGGAAAACAGAGGACCCAAGAGGAGAGGGCTTCCTTCTTTTTATTGGTTCCCAGGCTTTCCAAAGCTCTGGTTCTCCCTCTCTTTCTCTCTGTGTGTCTGTCTTTTTCTCTCTGGTGGAAAATGTGGAGGGCTCCCTGTCCTGTGATAAAGCTGTTGCCTGTGAGATGGGAAAGAGAGATCCATCATGCTGAGGCGTGGGTTTATTCTGCCAATCAGCACCATTGAGGGCTGTAACACGCACACGCTCCATCCATGCATCATTTACCAAGCCCTTCTGGTGCCCAAATAACATGGTTTTGGCTTCACATATCTAAAGTCCTAAAGCGTTCTGGCAAAACCTCTAAAAGTCTTGACAAGCATGAATTTTGGGGGTTGTTTCGTGGTTTGTTTAGTCCGCTTTCACTATGGGAGCTGAAACGGCCTTGTCTAAAGCCCTTCTCGAGCACACGACTCTCCAGATGATAGGGTTACAGTTTCTCTCCGTTTGTGGAAGGATAACACTTAACTTCCGTCAACCTAGGTCTGCCAAGAACCAAAAAATATAAAAAACAGAAGAAAATGAAACGCAGAGCAGAGAAAATATACAGGGAGAAAATGGCAAACATGGTTCATTTTTTCATTTCGGTCAAACTGCTTGGACACAATTTGAAGTGCCTGAAGGTAGCAGTGCTGTGATGGTAGAAAACATTACATGGCAAGTTTCCAATGGAGCTCAAGGGAAATAAACATCACTGACATTCATGGCCATTGCCTGAAAACCACTAAATCAGTAAAGGTCTTCAGGAGGTATATTGCCTCAAAATAGAACATTGTGTTGCAGACTAAAGGTGATGTCTTGAAAAGGTCAAACATCTCAACTTTAAGACATTATCAAAATGATTCCCGTAAATCTCAGCTCTACAGTGAAATGTATTTGGATACCCACATTAAGTGAGCGGTCTAAAGTGTTCCTTTTGAAATATGAATCCCAGAATAAATGCTTTATAATGTAACAACTAATGCCTCGTAAAAAAGACCAACAGCTGTTGAGCTGAAGGGGCTTGAGGTACGACGTGGTCAAACAGGTTGCTGACTAGTGTACACAGAAACCCAAAAGTGAATAAACAACTGAATCCTATAAACAAGTGTAACCCAACCCCAATGTTACAGTACCATCTGTTGGCATTGTGAACTCTGAGGGTGGCACATTCTGTGGTCGACCTCAGAGTGGTCCTTACTGACCTGACCGTGATCAATCACCCTCTCTTTCTACACGTGCTCATCAAAGCTCTTGGGGTTCCTGATCCCTGGGGCCTGAGCTATTTGTACGAAAGTAACCAATTAGGTCCCTCCATCTTCAGCAAGACAACAAACAGTTCTTATTTTAGGTGTGTCAGGTGAAACCATCAGGTGCGAGTGTCTGGTGGGGATCCAGGTGGTGTCTGCAGAACACCCTGCACCTGCTGCCTGTCCTCACCCACCCATTGGGGGGCAGATTCCCCGGATGCCAGAGGGCAGCTGCTGACAGGCAGGACTTTGGATAGTCCCTCTGCTTCTATCTAGCTCCCCTGTATGGGGCCTCCTAGGGTCAGCTGCTGAGGGTGTGCAAAGATGTTGGTGGGGGCGGCGGAGGTCAAGGAGTCGAGGGAGGTTGGGGGACGACAGGCGTTGGTGGGTTGCATTCCTTCAGCGGGAGGTGAGGGAGCCCCTTGTGTGTCCCTGTTTTACAATGATAACCCATGATAATCACTTTCATAACCCAAAGGCAGCTTGGAGTTCATGCTCAGGAGGTGTCTGGGGATCACGTTACCTCCCTTGTACGTATGCCCTCCAGATCCTCAACCCCACCCACCACACCTCCACCCCTGCCAGTCCTCTCCACCTCTGCCCCCCCACCCAGCTTCCACAAACCTGCCCCACGTTGGCTGATCTGGTTGTGCCCCTGATCCAGATCCACAAAGCCTGAAATATGAGGCCACTCCCCGTCTACCTTCTGTTAAGGGTGTTTCATTACTGCTCAGTATTTTTTCCAATGCAGCATCAAAATTGGATAAATCAAACAAGGGACCAATTAGGGAAGTGTGTTAAGTCTACATTAAACATTTCTGCTGTGCCTTGGAGAAATGCTCAAACAAATGGTTCCTTTCAAAGCCTCTATACAGAGAACATGGAGATAGTGACATTCTCAAGTGTGTGTTTGTACACACACACACAAGTCCAATGTGAAAGCAAAATGTTCCCTGATGTTCTTCTAGTTTCCGGTTGATATGGCTATATAAATCCAAATAGGTAAGTGGGGCATTTTGGTGTTTGTATATGGCATGGTGCGAAGGGAGCGGGTGGTGAGGATTGAACTATTTTCAACTCTATCGCTCTATTTAAAACTCAGAGGAACATGTCTTAACTGTATTCCTGGCCAGGCTATATCCAAGGGCAGCAGCAAGTGCCAAAAGTACACTAGAGGTGCTTATAGCTCGGACACAAACACACACACACGCACGCACACACGCACACACACACACACACACACACACAGGGGTCTCATTGTTAGATCTGGCCTCATGCTCCAGCTGGTGTGTAGCTTTTGCATGACAACCTGCTGCAGGCACTCAGTAAACATGTAGACACCCGTGATAGTAAGCGGTTACAGCGCCAGTCTCTTGAGATAACAGTCTATCTACTTAACGATGGTTTAAGTTAGGTAACGTGAAGGGCCGTGATCGAGCTCATGCAGACAACAGAGTTTTAGACCGATTTTCACTGCGTTTGTGAATGAAAGTTATAAGGCTTTAGAGGTACAGAAGACCGGTTGCTTTCAAACAACTGTAACTACTACTTGCATTTACCATATTATATATAATTCCTCATTGCTCAAACACACAGAACTGAAGAGGTCTGCAGTATTTTCTTCACTATTAACATCCAAGTGATGTCAGGCTTTCCACCGATCCTCCAAACCTCTCCACAGTCGGAATGACAAGTGACATGTCAGACGGCAACAAACAAGTTGATTTTCTTTGAACAATCTTCTGAAAAAATGGAGTCATGTCAACACACTCATTTAGCTAGACTAATGTAGGAAAGAATGCTAATCACAAAAGAGAGATATTTGGCATTCAAACATGGACAAGGCAAACAAATTAAAATACTTTTCTGTATATCCACACTCACCACAGGCCACTGTACGGCCCGGAGTCATAGATCAAGCTGCAGAACAGTCCTGCTTTCTATACCGGGTCACTGCTTTTACTATTAAGACCTCTTTTTATTGCCATTACAGAACCTTCCTTTCAAATAAAGCCAATTTCATGAACAGGGAAACCCCTAATCTAATATCATTATTCAATTTTTCTTATTGAGCATACCCTTTTCATTTGCTCTCTCATGGTTTCAAGTATTACATACCGTAGGAAATACTGTATGTTAAAAGAGTAGCCATCACACGTGGATACACTTCTGCAAAACACTGTGCTTCCCAGATAAGCATAGCCTCAAGTAAAGGCACAACAATTCAAACTTCACTTAACAAATCTACACAAAGGATTTACTGACACATAAGCTGCCATGCATCCATTTATATCCTGGGTATTTGTTTGTTTTACAGAGTCCTGTTATGCGTTACGTCTGAGGGGACTGGAAGGCTAACATAGAAGGTTCGATGCATGTGTGTGTATGTATATGATAGAAGAAAGAATGTGTGTATGTGTGCGCCTGTATGTGGATGTCTGTGTGTGTATATCTATACATGTATGCGTGTGGTGGCAGCACTGTGCCCCAGGCATTTCCAGGTCACACGTGTTTTTATGAAGGGTAATTAACCCATTAGGGGATCTGGTGAGGCCTAATCCAACCGGTCTGCCGACATCAAACAGGGACTCGATCCCCCCCTGGTCTAGACAGGTGAACGCTGGGCTAGGAGAAACTCTAGTAGGCCACAAACATAATACTGACTACTCTTAGCAGGGACCTCTCTCTTACTTCACAGTGTATGTGCTTGACCTCCTTGTTCACTCTGAATGCTCATTTCCACAACAAAAGCCTGACAGGTTGTGTGTGATTATCTGGCAACACCGTGGATAAATGTCTAGTGTAATGTAACACCGACTGGACTGCGCAATTGGTCCTGGTGTTGGTTTCTTGTTTAACAATAGGCCTGAAATTACAGAGTACATGACTGACACATATGTAATATTCCTCTGGGCAAAAGCGCATACAAACAGAGTAAGAATTTTTTTTCGGCAAGCTAAAAATGTGAACTGTTTTTGTTTGAAGCACATTAGCAAAACCTCAAGTTGATTACGTTTCACTTTGGTCATTGTAAAGTCAACATGCTGGATATACTGGCTGGGAACACCCAGAAAGCTACACGTAAACCTTGACAACAACAACAACAAAATGAAATAAAGTGGTTATCAAGATCTGAATAAATGAGGATGGATGAGGCAGTATTCTACACAACTAATGGCAGTAGTTGGAAACCTAGAAATTAGAAAGGAACACACACACCAACATCCCACAGTTCAAAGACATGCAAATATGTGTGTTTGTGTGTAATGTAGTATATGATGTGATGCACTATGTATATATGAAGCAATGTAAAAGCCCTTTGAGACATGCTTGTATAAAAGGGCTATATAAATTAAAAACTTGATTGATTGATTGATTGATTGAAGGGTTGCAGACTGATGAAAAACAAAACTGCATAAAAGCAAAGTTGGTCACACACCCGTGCAGCCAGTACAAAAATGTCATTTATTAAGAAAGTTCAAAGCTATCAATGTTTTGACAGCACAGACAGCTGGTAACTTTTAACCTCAATAAATTACATATTTTTTCATCATAGCTTTGGATGTGCAACTGACTTTTTGATGGAAATTCCCATAACAGGCCAGACAAGTACAATTCTGGGAAAGCTGTAAGCAGGCTGGAGATGCTGCCATGTCACATTAAGAGCTCTGAGGTGTTAAAGTATGTTCCACACATTCCCATAGGGACCGGACACATATCAGCCTTTACAATAAACAAAGAGCCTGAGTCCCCTGAGATGGATGCCTCTATGTTTTAAGTGTTCACAGTTGCTAATGAAAAGAATCACAAAATTCCGGCAAATTGGACATGGTGATTCGTCACAGAAAATCTGGCCTCGTTTCTTCATACAACCACCAACAGTTTTCTTTTCTTTTTTTTCGCCCCCCCAAAAAAACTAAAACTAAAAACAACAACAACAGGTTTAAATTAGTCAGCCATTAGATTCAATTTTAGAAAAGTAATATAAGTTGGGTATTCTACATGTAAATTAATAGTGTGGAGCTGCTTCTTATTTATTTATTTATTTGCTTAGCCATTGGCACAATTCTTTCAAATTGTCAGATAAGTTTAGAAAAACCTTATAATCTTTAAACCTTAAACCAGCTGTATGGAAGGTACATTTAAAAGCAGAGAAAGTGTGCCTGACAACCAGATTTTGACGGTTTGACTAGGGGACAGTGAAGTTTAGCGACGCAATAGGACTTATTTCCGGCTTTCGATGCGCACTTCAGACGAACAAAAACACTTCCTTGACCCCAAGCAAACAAGTTTCAATGAATGTGACTATCAAAAGCTTACACACACACACACACACACACACACTATCAACAGGAACCCTCTCAGATGTTGTTGAAGGGAGCTGAGAAGAGCGTTCCACCACAGAACAGATGCACTCCTGCAGAGCGGGCCGCGCTGTTGTAACAGTTATTTATTCCTCTTTTCAATTCAAGGGTCCTTCTGTTTTAAATGGACAGCATTAAAAAGGTAACCGGCACTGAGGTCTGTTCTTTGAGGCACGGTCCAAATTCCAGACAATCTAGGCAACTCCTCGGGATAGATGGGACCCTCATGGATATAAAACCCCACAATGGACAAATAAGGTAAACAGAAGGGTGTGAAAGAGTGATGGCGAAAAGAGAATGTTCATTCTCAGAGAGGCACAAAGAGGGAGGTGTGTGAGTGGGAGATGGGAGAGAGCCGGAGTGTTTGGGCTGGAGGGAGTTGTCGGTGGGTGAGAGTAAAAGTTTTGTCTCCAGGCTTTTAGTGGGCGCTGTGTGTAGTGTTAACTCAATCAAAAGGTGAATTATACCTCCTGAGACACTCAGGTAACCTTTCATTATAGCCCTAATCCTTCTTAATAACAGAGCTGCAATGTCGGCAATGCCCCATTAGACAGAGAAGCACAGAGGGAGAGACATTATTCCCCATTGGCCTGTGGAAATGTGAAAACAGACACACACACACACACACTTGGCTCACAAACACTCACAGTGACAGACGAAATCAATCACAAATCTGACTTGAGCAAGGAGAATGCAGGATATAAAAGGTCAACTCCTTGGGGAGATGAAGACATTGAGGGAGAATAAATGTATGTTTTTGTGGGATAAGAGTTTCTCCAAAACTATATTTTTTGTCAGGCAGGTTTGACCCCGATTGTGAGAGAGCAAATTTAGTTTAGCACTTCTCCCTTGGACGAAAGTGTGAACTTGTTTTTCAAATGTCTTAGCGATCTTAAATGTTGATAAAAACCACACACGTTTTGAAGAGGTAAAAGCATAAGAATGGATGCCTACTACCAAAACGTTTTTCATATATTAAATTAAGATTTCTGTGTAACTCTAATTTAATAGATATAGTTACTCTAAAATGTATTCAGATGTCTCACAATTATCATGTGGTAAAATATTATATCAAACGTCTTCTTTAAAAAAAAAAGAAGAAGTTTGAGTAAGTTCTTAACTCGGTTATTAACTCATAATAGTGAACCTTGTTTGTTTTATTATTTAGATTAGAAACTAATAACACTTAAATCAAATATCTAGAATTAGCAGAGAAAAGTGATGCGTTGAAGTGGGGCATGTGTGTGTGAAAGGTTGCAAATTCGAACGAGTTAATTAATTAGTGAGTAACTTTAGAAAGTCTGGTTAATTAATGGTTTGGGTTCAATGGAATCCAAGTGTTTATATGACATAGGAAATGAAATAAATCAGACTAACAGGAGCAAAAATCATTTGGAACCGTTGATAAAACAAACCAAAAAGAATGTCTAATGCACATTATGGACAAATAATTCCCATAGGCCTATATCAATGTACTCGAAGTGCAATAAACACAATTATTCAATTGCAACTCATTGTGAATGATGGCTCCATTATAGGCTGGCCTATTTCATTTGGTTGACATCAGGGAAACGTTTTGATTAATCTTTCTCTTTCTCCACGCATGGCCTCGCCAAAGGTGGAAACCATACTTCCGGTGCTGCACTGAACAAACATGTAACAGCTGAAGTAGTTTCAAGTCAGCCTAAAAACCTGCAACAAAATAGGCGACCTGATAACATCCAACGGCCTAATGTAGCGTGATACATCAACGTTGCGTATTCAAATATCAGGCACACATACTCTTATATACATAAACCCACATCATGTTAAAATAATATGTTTAAGCAGCCTAATCATTATCTAATCGTCATCGATGTAGAGGAAATTTAAAAAAAGTTTGACATTAATTTAAGATACGACTTATTATGTCTGTGGGTTTTAGAGTATGATTTATGTCGGTCTAAAAAGGCCGAATAAAAGGAGAGTAAACTGGAGTTCCGGCGGGTTTAGCCCTCCACACCTGATGTTACCAATATGTACCTGTACCACTCCAGTCCGTTCGCATAGTTGCGGTCGAAGAAGTGCGGCTCCGCTCCCACGGCTCGGATGTCGGGGTGAACCCGGAGGAACTCCAGCAGAGCCCGGGTCCCTCCTTTCTTCACCCCGATGATGAGAGCCTGGGGCCGCCTCTTGGTCCCCTCCCCTAGCGGGCTG
>OMOT01027212.1:20933-33460 GCA_900312575.1 Acanthochaenus luetkenii | reverse complement strand
ATATTAAATAACACCCTGATGATTCCAACTTTACATACAGCAAATGAGAAATGGACTCCACTGTGGCATTTTTGCAATGGCAGTTTCAGAGTCATAATAAGTGAGTAGGAACAGTTTCAGGGTCATAATAAGTGAGGAGGAACAACATTGTCAGCTCTCTCACACCTTGATATGCGGGAAATTGCCCTACACCGCCATTTTCAGGCTTCTTTAGTTCTGGAGGTTCCTTTTAGAATGGTCCATTACCCTAAGATATACTTCTGGATGTCCACCACCTTCATTCTGCCGGGCTTGGCTTTCTGTGAGGTAAGACCTTGCTAAATCACAGCCCTTCACTGGGAATAATGGCCCACCTACCTCACAGAGCAGCAATTCACATGCATCCCCCTTGCAAAGAAGCTCAGAGGCCATTTGAAAAGTGGAAGCCCTTTTGGAAGAGAAATGGAAGAGTGAAATTCAGATTCCACACAGAAGGGAGTTGCAAAATTACAGCAGCAGAAGATTGATACTTTTGCTCTTGGAAAATATTTGATATAATATCCAACACTGAGATGTGTGTTTATATGTATTGAGCATTGTGTACTGTAGTCCTTGTAAATTTTTCATTAAGGTAAGCCTTAAAGTGATATTTAACTACAAATCTTAATTCAATGTCACTGAGATTTTGTGTATATTTTTCCAGAGAGACCTGGCTAAGAAAAGCAGCATCAAGACAAACATAAAAGTGGCAGACAAACAGCATAAGAGCAAAAATACTATCAAATCCAAATAAGGGCTTAGTGCAAAATCTAAATTAAAACTCAAAAGGTAATAGTGCTAAAGCAGAGCAGCAGGATCAAGGGTTAAGCCTGTATAGATCTTGGTTAAACAAAGCACAGACAGCTCCTTAATGAGTCTACCTCAGGGCCCTTCATAAGGATGTGTTTGTTCAACCAGTTTCTCTTTTTTTTTAGCACACCTACCACTATAAGAATTAATGAATGATAAATCCAAAATTGGATCCTCTGGGGACCTGTAGTCAGCACCAATTTCACAAATTGTTTAAAAAATGTATATGATGTAGTATGTATATGATGATGCTATATGTAAAGCACTTTGATACATGCTTGTATAAAAGGGCTATATAAATAAACATGATTAGATTAGATTGGCATGTCCACGGTGACTGAACAGCTCATTCATTCCTTTTTCCAGCAATGATGCCTATTCTTCCAGTACTTTCAAGTTTTCAATAATTTTGCACCTAATTTTGCCCTGGTTTTTGTTTCTATTAACGGAGGATGTCCCGCTCTGGTTTGTATTGTACACTATTTGTCATAGTTGTATCCAAAATCCTGGACACAAAGACACAAGGCATATACAGTACAGTATTTTCTACTGTTTTAATGTAAACAACTAGTAATGCAAAAATACTAATCTGCATGTTCTGTACACAAGTTATCTACTAATTTGTAGATTGAATCAGTGGCGAGCGGTGCCCTCTAGAGCTGGGCATGCTCTCTTCATTTCACTCACACAATACTCCAAGCCCTTGGACGTCCTTTTGCAATGATATTCCTTTTTTTCTTTGAAGGTAAACGGTACAGAACGTAAATTTGACAAGTAAGTTAGTGTGTGGCGCTGAGCTAACCAAGCTAGGCGAGTGCCAACTTACAGTAATCAGCTAGATAGTGTCAGTTTTGCGCATGCGTGTTTCCAAGATAAGCTGGTTCACAGACAGCTTTTCATCCCACCATTCTCACGGTTAGAGGATACATGCATTATTACCATGAATACAGCTGGAAGTCACAAAGAGCACATGCGCGAAGTAAGCTGACCGCTTGGCAGCTTTGCTGTTTGCAGGACAGATGGATATGGCAGGTTGCATTACCACTAGGCGGAAAATCATATATTCATACTGCATGTTTTTATGTATTTTATATTATATCATATATATATCGTACATATTTGTCATTCATGTCTTTGTCTCTACTGCTGTTACTTTACTACCACACATCCTGCATGCATGCTGTAATTCATATATTTGATACTTTTAATTTTGTGCACACTCGTGGGTGAAAGGAGTGTCCACAGGACCAGGAATAACAAAGTTAATGTCCACACAAAGGAATACAGGAAACAGCGGTTTAATCACTGCTTCAGGGGCGTAATGGGTTAGTCTCACACAGAGTCCGGGGGTTAAGGCAGGAGAGTGGTAGTCAGACAAGCAGGGGTCGATAGCCAGGCGGGTTCTCAGACGGTCAGGGATCAGGCACACAGCAGGGTTCCCGGTCCGGTCGGTCATACACATACTAGGCTTTCCTCGATCTCTCTCTCTTTCTATCTCGCTCTTCCTCCAACTTCCCCCCGTGGGTCACACACCCCTCCCTGCCTTGTCTCCCCCTATTTAAGCCCTGCCGCTCTCTTTCCCTATTGGCCCTGCCCGATCCTCCTAATTGTCTCGGTTGTTGCTGATATGCTGCTGATTGGGGCGGACATCCGTATATGGGCTGCAGCGTCCATGTGGGGAATGGCATGTACCGCCCCTCCTTCACTTCCCCCCTCCTATACTCCCTCCATCTGCCACAATTTGTAGTTCTACTTAATACATTCTAGTGTTGCAATTGCCGGTTGTGTTTTAGCTTCATTTTGTTTGTCAAAATTAAGACGTATTCACTTTCCTCACAATTAAGACCGCATTTACCATGAACCCCATTGCTTCCCCATTGCTTCCTGTTGCTTGAAGAGCAAGAAGGATCTGAGCCAATAACAGCCCTTGAAAACAGCTAATATGCATTCTGACCAGGTAAGTTAATGTCAAGTTGAAACCATGTAGTTAGAATAGCAGAAGTGGAATACAGTTGTGGATTACTTTTAAAGTATTAACATTTCCTGTTTTGTGTTGTAAAGCAATCATCCAGCAGATTTCCTGTCAAAACCGACCCGGTGGCACACAATGTCTGTAATTGCACTAATGTCTCCAAATTAATGTGGTAATGATTTATTGAGGTTTTTCTTTATCCTAATACTATTTGCTGCTGGAATGCCATTGTATTTCCCCACAGATATCATTAAATTTCATCTTATCTTATGTTACCTTATCTTAGAGTTACTGCATATCTAAAATGTCTTTGAATTAGCTGTATTTCAGCTGCAGCTCCTGGGCTGGAGGTCTGGCTTTGTGCATGTGATCTCACCATGAACTGTAAGCCTCCAGAGGCCTTTTCTGTGCCTGGTGCTCCCTGGCCTACATAGCCATGCCACAGTTTACGGTGTGTGCATGTGGGGAGGTTTGTGTTCTCGGGGTATGTGTGTGTGTTGTATATTGCTCAAGGAGAAGTCGAGGCAACCAAGCATGAGACAGCAGTCACTTCTTATTCAGTCAAGGCAGTGCTGGACACCTGTGCCATCTCCAGTAAGATTCTTCACCACAATCCAATGGCAACGCTGGAGGCCTGATCTAATGGATACTGGCAATTTAATAGACTGACACCAAACACCAAAACCAACCACGCAAGTTGGCACACATGATCATACCAAATGTAATTTGTTTCTGCTTGGAAAGATACTAAATAACATATTGATTACCAAGTGCATGTCACAAAGGAAAAAAGCAAATTTGTGTTTTTCTTACAGGAATACACAGACATTTTGGTAAACATGCTCTTTGAACGAGAAGACTGGTGGTAGTTTCACCTCTGTGGGTCCTGTAGTTTTTTACCTTTATTTATCGAAGGACAGTGTCGGGGCAGCAGAGGGGGGGCCAAAGCAGTACAAAGTAATTAATGTACTACCTAAGCAAACTGTCTGCAGTCCTAATGGGTGTCCACAGCAAGCCTTCCATGCAATATACTTGAGATAAATGAAAATGGGAATGATCTGTTCATGTACTGTGTTCAGAAGTTCAGAGTCGTGATAATTCTAGGGAGCAAATGCTGGCTGTTTTTTGATTAACAGCCTTTCCTTATGCTGCTTCACTGCAAGGGATATTTCATCAAACACCAAACTCTCCCTAGGTATGTTTCCATCCAACTGTCATGTGAATTTTAAGTTAACTTTTTAAATGTCACAAAAAGTAAAACATGAAATTTGCATTTGAGCAAATATAGCAACACTGTTTAGCAGCCGACTTGGAAGTCACGGGTGTCCACCAGCCTTTGAACGCAGCACAATATGGTATGGCTAAAAATACACCAAAATCAAATCAACTGATCCTTGGCCGAAACGTGAACGCTATCTGTCCACCAAACTTCAGCCGAGTCCGTTTCTAACTTTTGGAGACTAACAAACTATTTGCTAACAAACAGACAGACAGTCACCTCCTTCCACATTAATTGGCAGAGGTAAGAAAAATCTTCTTCTATTTGACAATCTTAGTCCTCAAATCTGCAGAACCCTGAGAAGGCATTACATAGCTGACCACCCATAGAATTAGCATTGATCTAATGGCGCCTCCATCCAATTCAATTTCTACGTGACCACCCTGCCCCCTCATGAGAGCAGGTTATCACAGCAACTGGCATGACCAGCAGCGTGTACAGTTGTCACATGCCATCAGCTCAACCAGGTCCAGACGCCGGGCCACGCCAGGCCATACGCACTCCCGCAGTCTCCGGAGGGGGGGCTGCTGCATGTATTTTTAGACAGTGCCACCTTATAGCCACAGCCTGGTCGCATCACATCTGTGTAGTTCAACTGGAACTCTCTCAAATCAAGGCAATGTGCCCTTTTACTACAGGGCCTAAGGTCAGACTGCAAAGCAAACATAGATTTATTGTGACACTTAGAAAAAGCACAGATAAAACAATGCGTGAATGTGTTCTTGGTTTGATTGCACATTTTGTCATACTGTTTTAACACTAAAAATGCTAAGCCACAGTCAATTGACAGCTGTTTTGAATTTTAGGGAGCGTTCACACCAATCATGTTTGAAGCGGTTTGTGTTTACACCTCACTTTCAAAATGTCCCTTCATGACATTTCCTAGACCCACTTTCTTTAGAAACAACTGTAGTTAGATATTCAAAATCAACTAAATAGTAGTTAAAACTAAATTGACCCCCTTCAATTGATGACTTAATGGTTTTCTCTTACACCCCTAAGACCCAATGGCCTTCCTAGTGTTAATGTATGTACTGTAAGATATAGGGTGCAAAACTAAATGGTGTCGATGGGTAAGCAGAGCGTGGACACACAGTAAGAACTTATCTACATGATCCAAATGCATAATAGATGATATACATGCATGAAGAGAAACGTGGCCACAAGATACAGTAGGGGTATATTCTTCATCTTCCAGGCCAAGTTGCGGGGCTGCAGACAGGACAGAGGGAAGCTGAGCAGCTTCAGCAGACTAGAAACAGGAGCCTTCTGTCTCCCCCGGAGCAGATGGTAACCCCAGGGTTGATCTAATTTGAATAGGAGCGAGGCTCAAAGGAGTTGTTCCATCAGCTCGAAACTCCTCCCTTGGCACTAATTCTGGTCTCTTCATGGGTTTTGCATCGAGTTACAAGACCCAAAGGCCAAGAAGAATTATTATATTTTTTTGCTATCCTTCGAGGGCCCATGTGCCCATTAGCGCCAGTTGATTTGTGGAATAGCAGATGGATAAGGGGCAGACGTATATGGGCAGATTTGATGGTTGCTGTCCAGAACTGGTGGATGGCATCTTGTTACCGGCAATGCATTCACTGTCAACATGTCAACAATATTGTGGCACATACTGCAGTATGTCAGCTGTAATGTATCTGAATTTGGGCATGACAAATGCCCCAAAAAATAGGCAACATTTGGGGTAAGCCACTGCAGTCACATGATCCAATTTGAAGGAAACCTTTCAGATTTAAATGAGGAATCTGTGTGGACAAATCATGGAGACAAATCCTGAAGCGGCTCCATTGACAATTCATTAGCGTCTGTGGACTTGGGGTTTAAATTCAAATGAGCTCAATTTTATTGTAGTAAATACAGTTGCAGTCATTGTGGCCACAAAATCGGTTCCTCAGTTCATGACATTATTAAAAGAGTTTCTGTTGTTTCTAGCTATGGGAGACTTAATCGTGGGATTTGCAAACTTTAAGTAAGACCAACTAATCACCTGACTTTGTACCTCAAACCTCTAAAATATTATACATCCTAAACCAAATACAATACATCATGAGTCATTATACTGGCTTTAACAATTATCAATGACTAAAAACTACTAAAACGCTTTTGGTTGATTTTTCCTTTATGCGTTAAGTCGTCTGCCGAATACAATTTGAGGGACAATTTGAACTACAGCTATTACAAGCGCACATCCCTACTCCGCAAAACCAACTTGAAGTCATGAAATAATAGTATCTTCTTGACCCTTAATTGAATTACTTTCACGGGAATCAAGTAGGGCTGCCGTCATATTACATGATTTTATGTTTCCACAATAATCGTGTAATTCGGCGATGTTGAGGTGTTTGTGTGCTCAATTCCCCTGAAAATCCCGATGTGGTATATCATGTGCTTCCATTACGCCTGACCAATCACAACCTTCGAATGTACAACGTGCACCATGTGACCATCTTTAGAAAAACATAGCGACGAGCAGAGTGGGAAAGAACAGATCGGCCCACCTTATATTTTAAGGACCACAATAAGAGTAAGACAATAAGAGTGAAAATACTTTCTAGCTGCTACTACTTTGAGAAAACCTGCACTGAAAAAGTGAAAATATATGTTGCAAAAGTGTGATAAAATGAGTTTGTTTCCTGAAACGAACACAAATAATCATGAGCATTAATCGTGATCACAATATTTAGCAAATGTACACCTTAAAATGTGCATAAACCCAGATTTAAGACAGATTTGACTTTTATCAGACTTTATTATTTGGGTGTCTGTCCTCGTTGGTAAGCACATTATGTCTGTGCGCTTGAGACTAAAAGTGTATGGCTTGATGTCAGGCTTTATGACTGCACTATGAAAACAGTCTGCACAAGCCAATGGATAATATGACTTAACGTGTCCTCACTGATAACCACCTCCTCTTTTTAGAAACAACTACAATGTGCAACCAATGCTGTTGATTAGACTTTCAATTTATCATGTTAACACATATTTAACAGTTCACATAGTGCGTTCTAAAACTGTTATGAGAGGCCTAAAAAAGATACAACAAGAAATACGTTATTTTGTTTTGCAGTTCAAGAGGCACTGTGCCATTCAATGCAAAGCAATAAGTTGTAACACAGTAAAAACGGTACATTTACATTTGCTCTAGTTTTGCCAATTCAAATAAATCAGAGCATGTTGTTGTGGAAATCAAGGTGTAGCATGAATGAATGAATGAATGTCCACTGTAGCTAAGCACATTGGGAATCCCATGTTGTTTTATCTCGAACCTTAAGGGACATTTCAATTTCTATTTCTTAAATCTCTCTTATTCTTGAAAGTTTTTCCCCAAGAACAAGAGACATTTAGAGAAATGTAAGAAAATGTTCATACTCCATTGCTAAACAACAATGGGTTGCTTGTGTGATCCACAACACATTTCCACAACATTTTCAGTGGAGTCCATAGGGAAACATTTTGTCATGGTTGTCATCTTTTTGGGCATGTAATATTAACTCACAAACTAGAGAAGGGATTGTGAAACGGAGGGCCAAGAGTATACAGGTTTTCATTCCAACCAAACACTACAGCAGCTGATTGCAGTGTCCTGAAACAACAATGGGTGGGGAGTTTTGAAAGCACCTGGCAAAGTAATGGTTGAGTCATTGGTACTGATCAACAGCCCTATCAACTCTCCGCAGACTGTATTATGGTAATTGTGTGCTATGGGGAGTAAACATCGTACTTATTGTTCCTTAAATTCTTTATAATTATGCACAAGCCTTACAAGTACAAATGTGTGTGAAATTATTTTTTTGTTTTACTCTTTCAAAGCACAGACGAGCTCACACACACACAAACACACACACAAAGGCCTTTAACTAGATGACACAAAGCATCAAGGTCACCTCAGACAAATTAGCTGGGAAAGCCGTACTGGAGCACTTTTACGGTTAAATCCCCTGCTCAGTGACGCTGCTGTATGGACACTGATCTTGAGAGCAAAGCACAACAGTATCCATGCAGCAACCAATTTACTGCATTCCCTGTTAACACAGCCAGCACAAAGCATACACAGATTACAACTGACAGCAATACACAAAATAACTAGAAAATGCGCTCAGTAGAGCACAGACCTCCGCCAAGGAAGCCATCCAATTTATACAGTTTCCCATATAATATATTTTAAAAAATATTGTACTTTGGAAGTATACGGCCATTTGAGAGTAAAATACAGAAATCACGGCGGGATAGGATCTCCCGAGGCTGATTCTTCGGCCAGTCTTCAGCCATTTAGAGACTTGAGGAAAATTTGCAGAAGTCGCTTCTTAACCCGCAAAGTATTGTGCCTAGCCCTTCTCTCTGACAGGTTTCGGTCAATATTGCAGAGGAAGCTTTATTCTGAAGAGCTATGTGACCTATGCGTGCTGCAGCGTAGAAGCAACATCATCAGCGAAGCAGCATTAGCTGTAGCTCCCAGCTCCCTAAAGCTGCGTTTGAGAAAACTTTAGAAGACTTTATTGGAACTTTGACGGAACCGTCGTCAGGATACTAAGGCCAAAGATAGTTTGTGAAAGTTTGAGCCAGCACAGAGCAGACGTTTGGAATCCTCACTCTATAACACAATGCAGGTCTGTAGTTTAGTATCACTATGTGTGGGTCTGTGTTTTCTAAATGCAGAAATCTCCGGCGCGCGTTCACCGTGACTCTTCATTTAACACGGGGCATGAAAATGATCAAATGTAAAAAGAATTCATATCAGCACAAAATATCAGCCTAAACTGCTTCAATACAAAAATATAATGTCCGGTATTGGCTTTCATAAACCCATATTGATCTAACCCTAATCGAAAGTCAACGCTGTTAAGAGTCATAAGAAATATAACAGGAAGGTGAATGGACTAATTACTGCAGAGACAAATGGGCCGATAAAAGCACTTCTATGTGCTTATGCCCTCTGTTCAAAAACACACTTACTGTATACAGTAAAGCAGACCAGACAGAAGAGCACACATCTGAATCATCATCAAGTCTCAGTGTCCCATGATGGTCTAAATGCTGTTTCAGAGGCTTTTCCACCCTGACAAGAAGACAATTCTGGGGCGGGGGCCACTGAATACTTTTCCTGAAAACAAATGTTTACTTTTGTATTTGGCATGAGAATTGTCATATTTAAAGATATTGAATATTGGCACAAAATATCGGCTATCGGCAGCTTCAATCCAAAACCCTACTGTATATTGCTGGAACCCTAGTAACACACTGTGTAGTGAGTGGCCGACACTGTGTTTGTCCTGTGCACCATGAAGAGGAGGGTAATAGGACATGTGAAGAGATAATGGGAGAATGATGGTGACAATTACAAGCTGTGACCTACGTGTTCGTGCTTCCACCTGTATATCCCAGTCTTGTCACTTCTTCAGTCCCAAATGGTTTCACAGTTAACGCCGAGTAATAACTGCGGATAGGAGATACAAGCCTTCTGTGTCTCAGAGATAGAAAAATAAATCACACCAAAAACCAGTCACAGAAATACCTCTTGGAGAGGAAAGGAAAGGAGAGGAGAGGAGGCAAAAGGAGAAGAGAAGAGAGGAGGAGAAACAAGAGGGAAGGAGGAAGGAATGGGGGGAGAGGAGAGGGAAGGAGGAGAGGAGATGAGAAAAGGTGAAGTGAATGGGAGGAAAGGAAAGGGTGGAAAAGGAGAGGAGAATAGATTTGAGAGGAGGGGAGATGAGAATAGGAAAGGAAAGGAAGAGTGGAGGGGAGAGGAAAGGGGAAGGGAGGAAAACAGATGAGGAGAGGAGCTGGATGGGGGGATAGAGAGGAGATGAGAACAAGACAGACAGAGAGAGAGGCAGAGAGGGAGGGGAGTGGGTTAGAGGAATGTACAGCAAAACAGAGAGAGAAGAGCTGAGAGAGGAGAGAGAGAGAGAAAGCGATAGTGTCCCTTGACAAGTCCTTATCTGGTTCCGGAGCCCAGATTTCCAGACTGGTAACTGGCACACTCGCAGTAATCACAGCTGAGACCACAGTCCCTTTAGTACGACCTCTCCACCACACTCCAATCTTCACCTCTGCCTTCACGCCACACCGACTCCAAACACTGCTTAGAAGGGCCTTTCAGCAGAAATGCCACTTCCGCTACGGCAATAACAGAAAATCTCAACACCACGCCGTGAAATCTCAACGCCGCGATGCTTATTTGGATGTAAAAAGCAAACAGCGTTTGCGTCTTTCGAGACAAGGGGGGAACGACAGAGGGCAAGAGTGAAAGAATAAACACTTCACCACCCAAACACTTATCCACCCGGGACTGACAACAGTGTGTTGGATACTTCACAATGTGTCTTTTTACTTGATGAAAAGTTGGAATTCCCCGGCATCCCACATTGTTCACATTGTTCATTGGTCTAGAAATGAATTTTTTTTGGAAGGCGGGATGTGCTCCTCCTGCCTTCAAAAAAAAAAGTGTTAGTTATATATATATATATTAAAACTATATAATACATAATTTTGCTTTGGGGAATAAATATATATGTTTAAATGTGTTTGTTTGTCACAGGCATGGCGATCTTGCAATGGGGTTCATGACGGCGTCCATTCGGAAGTTGTTACGGAAGTTGTGCGTGTGTGTGTGTGTGAGAGCATGTGTGAGCGAGCGAGTGAGCGAGAGAGACAGAGAGAAGGGAGGGAGAGAGAGATAGAGCTGTTTTTTCCCCTGGCAAATACTGTGGCATAGATTACAGACAGCACCTCAGCACCCCCACTCAAAACACCTTCCCGCGCGCGCCTGCAGTGGGATGGTAGGGGGACAAGAAGACACCGGGAGGGTCGCAAAGCAGGGAAATCCATTAATGATGAAGCGTTTCCAGCTCACACCGACAGCTGTGAATGCATGTGTGCATGCTTTCCGGTGATTATGGCGAAAGTGTGGAAACGCATATACGGTAGGATGGAATGTAAGATGTATAATTCACACCACTGTTCGGTACTCACGTTGTCTGTTCTGAGCTTCTTGGCAGGGCAGCCTCCATCCACGGGATGTAGCATGTAATACAGTCGCACTTTGTTGGCGTGTTTCCGACTCTGGAATAGAGAAAAGGGAAAGGAAAAGAGGATTCTTTGTAAAGCCATATTAAAGTGGAATTCTGTGAAATCCTTCCGTCTCCATCTTTGGTGCTCAGCGCTCATTACTGTGATGTTTCTGCACTGCGCTTCCCAGAGATCACTTGTCAATCAAACATTGTGACAACATTTGTTCTGTTGATGAAGTTTGAGTTTCTGTAGGTGGCGCTCTTTTCTTTGTTTGTTCAGTCATGGTGGCTGTCACTGCTTATAATAACTACCAAGTTCTAAGTACACAGTTATTCTATTTATTCCAAACAAACTGCTTATGTATGGGGCCTTTATTGTCACATATATAAACAAATAAATAGTGTGAACGTGTCACAAATTAAATGAGATCCACAAATAAATAATATGAACGTTCCACACACACACAAAAGAAGATTCACAAATATGTTTTGTATTTCACACAAAAAATACTTGCACTCGCAAACAAATATCTCCTGAACATTCCACAAATAAAACAAGATCCACAAATATGTTTTTTGCAAGTAAAGCATCAGCTGGCATCTGTGGAATCGCTTGCATTAATTTACACTTTTAAATGTGTAAAACTGCTCAAAAACTAGCACATTCCCCTGTTTACTACTGGACACCGTGTCACTGTAGCTGAAATCAAACCCCATCTACCCCCTCTACCCCCTCTACTGGGTAGAGGTTGAATCACTATTGTGTTCCATCAATCTGCGATAGAGAGACCCACAACATGGGCCCTTTGCGTCTCCTGTCCCTCCCAATACGCACTACAGTTTTAAAGATGTGGATTAAGTCCCACTAAAAGTTGGGGTAAACTGTCAAGTGTAGTGCACACGGCAGCTCCCTGACACTGGCTTCAATTGACAATTAGTGCTTGCTTCACTGAGGGTGCAGGCTTGAGTCTTCTTACCACCGGCCCGTCGATCCCCATCGATCCACCAGGACCTGACAGCAGAACCGCCACAGGGGAGAGGGGGGATTTGTTGGATGAGTGTGCCAATCAATTTCTCTTTCAGTTTATCTGAAAATGATTGTTTTACTAGGGAAAGCTTCAGACGCTGTCAGATGTGGATTAAAAAAAGGGGGAGAGGAGGTGCGGACGGCGGGGGTACAGCAGGGGATTCAAAGAGAGGAGTGACTGCCACTGAGGGGAAACCTACTGCGATAGTAACTGTCATTGCATCTCGCAGGGGTAGCGACAGATGAGAGTGAGTTTATTGTTACAAGATATCATCTAGCGAGGCGTGCTGCAGCGTGGACGGGTGCCCGGTGCATCAGTCCCGTAGGCAGAAGGACAGCTACCGGCATCTCTTCACGAGGGCATGACAGGCAAACTCATCCTGCCTGGTCAGGGGGGGGGGG
>OMOT01027212.1:0-20913 GCA_900312575.1 Acanthochaenus luetkenii | reverse complement strand
GGGGGGGGGGAAGCGGAGCTGCAAGAATCTATCTGTCTTGCCTGTCTAGTTTTCTGCCAGGGATATTGCAACCTGAGCTCAATCTCTTCTTTGAGCAAATAAACTATCAGGCTTGAGAAGCATGGTTACCAAGGCGATTCAGCGGATCCTTAACATTTCTAATCCATCATAAAATGTGTACAATAATCTGTGGCATTTTCATATAAATAAATGTCCATTTTGCTAGTCTGTATCGCCGACAGATAATTACAATACTGATTCCACCTATAGTCAGTTCATGAAAGTTTTTACATTTGCTGACTGTTCTAAACACCCGAGGCCTCATTTGTCAGGCGTGCGTATGCAGTTTTGAGTCGGCAATTTTTGTGTGTAAACTGTGCGTTTTTTCTATGCATACAATGTGATTCATCAATTTCTTCTTGCGCGTGAGAACGTGCATACATTTAGAACTACTCCTGACCATGTGTATGCAGAAACCCCTAGTGGTAGTAAAGTGTAATGACGGGTAAACCGATTCCTAAATATTAACGACCATATATGGCTAATTTGGGGCATTTCTTCACGTAAATGATCCTGGTCGTGCACGAGCAGAGCGATATACAATGTGTGGGATTCATCATTGTTGATTGCGTAGAGCTGTGCGTTTCCTTATGTAGCATATGTCAGTGCAACTGTGGAAGAGATCCAATTCAGATACATTCAGCTACCTTGCTAAAGATATCCATCGGTACTCCTTCACTTTATATAAATATTTCATACTTTTATTTATAATTATGATCCTTTTAACTAATCATATTTTTTGAATGCCTACTACGTAGTTGTTGCTTGCCAAGTCCTAAGAATTTCACTGCTCAGAATGACCTTGTGTTATACTGTGCACTTGATAAATAAAATACTTTGACTTTGTACCAAGTTACTAAGTGTTTAAATAAAAGCAATTTTTCTGATAAAAGCCTCAGTCATAATTTTACAGTAACCATCTGCTGAGGATGTGGCTACATTAGGAAAGGACTATCCACACTGATGGATGCCCAAATTAGGTCAGGCATACTCCCTCTCCATATTGAAACAGGTCGTTGGGTGGGTACAGTCGAAGAGGATAGATTATGTGATTTATGTGATCTAAATTAAATTGAAAATGAAATCCATTTTATTTTGTATTGCCTGTACTATCATATGACATAAGATTGCAAATGTGTAATAAATTAGTGTATTATGATTAATTTGTTGTGTATTACCTGTAATTATTATTACCTGTGTTTTAATATCTTTCCCTATTTTTCTGGTATTGTTCTGCCAATTGCTGCTGTGATGCCTGAATTACCCCTAGGGGATCAATTAAGTGTCATTTAATATAATATAATATCATATTATATAATATTTTATAATTAGATCATGTTATAATGACATTTTGTATTGTGATTGACTCTTCCTGTTTTGTTGTTATTGAACAACTCATTGAACATGAGGGCTTGAATAAAAAAACTAGAGGCAAACTCTAGTTGCAAGTTGAGCAGAGAGAAGCATCCACTTGTGAGATACCAGCTAATAGAGGATACACTCAACTGAAGGGAGCCTATGTGTAATTATATCTCTGCATACTATAGATGTACAGCTGTTCAGGCTGAAGTGCCATAGGCTAGAAAGCATTGGCCTTTTTCTGCTTGGTCAGTATGGCTGAGAGACTGTTTTCAACGGTGACCACTGACTGGGAATGTAAATAAACTAGATTGGAACACGGACTCTCTGGGATGTATTTGTATGGGAAGGGAGCTAAGTGCACACTTGACATAATCAGGGCTGAAGAAAAATCCATATTGCATTACCACTACATCAGTGAGCTGATCAAAGCTTCTGTGGGCTCAAACTTTCCCCTCCGCTGGGCCAGGATGGGCATCGCTGGAGCCCAGATACTCACTGTAGTGCCAGAGGACAAATACTCCCAGCCATCCCCAGCCCAGTTGTAATACAATTGTCAACTCACTAGACATCAACTCTATCGAGACCGTGTGAATAGTGCATGGTAGAGCTGGTTAAAATAGTAAAAAGGCAATAATACAAAATTGATCCATCTCAAGAAATGAATCTGATCTTCACTGAGGGCGGCGGTAGCCTAGAGGCTAGAGAAGTGGGCTTGTGACCAGAAGACTGCTGGGTTGAATCCCCATCCCGACTGGAAAAATGTGTGTGGTGAAAGTGGATGATTGACCCTCTTCCCTCCCTATACAACTACCATGGAGGTGCCCTTGAGCAAGGCTCTTCACCCCCCAATTGCTCCAGTACAGCTGACAGTAGACTATGGTTGTACTGGGACGCTCCCAGTGTGACTGTATGTAACATTATGAATGTCAAGCAGGGCGGAACTTCTCAGTCGATTTTCAATTAGGTGTCAGGCTTTGCTCTTCAATGGAGATAGTCTTGCCTGGCCTGACATTGCAGGACCATCTCTAGTTATCACAGAACACTAACTGCCTCATGTTGAGGCCTGTTATGCAACTCCAAGTGTGCTGTACCTCAGTTCCTCCCTGGCGATAATTGAAGCCCTTTACACAAGCTTGTACTAGACCAGTGGCTCTGGGCTGGCAGCTCCTGTGAGTTCTCTAATTATGGAGAGCCAGACAAAAACAGTTGTGACAGAAGTAAGGTAAACTCCAAGGCGCTCCGGACCAGGCCTGAGCTGTCTTCTTACTTAGCTGTCCCTGGATGGTTGAGGCGATGGATGGGAGGGTTGTTACTGTGTTTACCAGTAAGCCCAGGGCCCTTGTTGTTACTGACTGTTGTTGTACCCCCTCTATTTTATAACAAAGCTCTCCGCTGCATGGAATCCTTCAAAAAACACAGCAGTCCGCACTCAGACAGGCATTATCTCATGAATCATAACGCGCGTACATCAAAACAGCAGGCTCGTGTGGGGTTTTGTGAGGGGATTACAGTATGTTTATTCAGAAAATACGGATTTGAGGCTTCCAGCAGAGAACAAAGCGAATAACCAAGTCCTGGCAAACCGTGATAAACAAAGCAGCAAAGCAGAAGAGAAAAGAGCCTATCATCAGCCTATAGCACATTCACATAGCATAGCCAACTGAAATCCATTAACTGGCTGTTTCCAAACACAATTATGAGGAAACAACAGATTCCAACTAAGCACTAAAAACAGCATGAAGGTTAACACTAGGAAGCCCGAGCCGTCAGTTGTCGGCCGTTTTACATTTTAGAATTGAAATAAATCATCTTCCAAAAAATGTGCAATGCTATCTCTCCATTGCTTTTCTTAGAACCACTTACTGTACGAACCAGTGTTATTATATTTTCAAAAGCACACAAGGAAATACTACTTATAAACAGGGATGTAGAGGAGGGTAAACCCACCTAAAACCCATTTACCCAACTTTTTAGACTGACATCGTATACATCATAGTAAGTGGTATAAACTGTATCAAACTGTTATATGAGAGTATAATTGATTTTTGTTGACATTGGTGGCTGTTTGCCTGATGATGATCACCAACTGGAGGCTATAGTTTACCCTCCTTATTTATTTATCACCACATCACTGGTTATAACTGTATTTACCCGCCTTTCGTCACAGCAGTTGTCGATTGGCGGCTCACATTAACACATGGAAATGGGCCAAAATACACTGTGCTGCGCCCAATAGTTCTTAATCCACCTCTCCATCTGCGTTTCAGAGTGTGCCGCAAACGCTGATTTTGGACCAGGAGTCGCGAGTATTATGCATATTCTATCGGTGTCTTGCTGAATATGCTCCTAATGTTCTTCTGTGGTGTTGGACAACGTTGTTTTGACACTGGCATGCTTATGTGATCGTTTTAAATAATTTTGGTGTTTTCGTGTGGATGGAGATATTTTTTTTAAACACTGTTGGTGTGTACAGGACTTTTCTTTTGAAAACAAAGGGGGAAAATGCGTTTTCAGAAATATCCATTATAAGTATGGACAGGGCCTAAGATATCTAAAGATATATTTCCTGATATTGTGTTACATGATTTCTGGGTAATGAGGTCCTTCAAGTTCAAGTTCAAGTTAATTTATTTATATAGCCCTTTATCACAAGCACGTCTCAAAGGACTTTATAGAAAATGGGTCAAACTAGATCTGACTGAACAACAATCAATTGAATTACAAAGTAATGTAAAACAAACACAGGGAAGCAGAACAAAGCACAAGACAACATACATTTTTATCAGGACATAGCAAGCCTAGATATTCTACAAGGCCTGAACTACCCGGCACCACCAGCCTTAGACCCTCGAGGCAAACAAGGAAAAACTTCCAATAAAACCTTATTAGGTGAAAAAATGGAAGAAACCTTGGGCTGGCCAAGTCAAAGAGGAATCCCCCACCAGGATGGCTGAGCGGGGAATGGGTGCCGGGACAAACAGTGAAATGGACAGCAACATAGACAGTGACAGAGACATAGGAAACAGATAAGGGGAAAGAGGAAGACAGATGGAACACGGTTGGCGATGATGTCAGCAGAAACAAGAGCAGCGCTCGCAATTTAGCCAGGTAGAAACAGCATCAGAGATGGGAC
The DNA here is from genome assembly GCA_900312575.1 of Acanthochaenus luetkenii. NCBI lineage: Eukaryota > Metazoa > Chordata > Actinopteri > Beryciformes > Stephanoberycidae > Acanthochaenus > Acanthochaenus luetkenii. Next base: position 16,358 of record OMOT01027212.1, on the reverse strand, counting down.
AATGGATGTGTATTTGTGTAATATAGACTTTACATATGCATGTGAACGATTTGTCTTTGATCAAGTAGCCCATTTGGCTTATGACATGTGATGATGATGATGATGATGATGATGATGATTGCTGTCAGTTTGTAGCTCCTTCTCTTAGACGCCCAAACTCCATTGGGCTTCTTAGTGTTAACCCTAATTCTTCATACAGTCACTTCCCCCCTTTTATACGACACTCATTATCAGTCAAATACACAAGCACACAAACTGTTAAGAAATAATGTCATGAAATAGAATCAAGGAGAAAGCTGTGCCCCCCACTATTGATAATTGATTCCACCTTTTAAATCCACGTCTGACATGAAAGGGGAGATGTAGGTGAGATGAGGAAAGTAGGATTTTTAAGCTTTCAGACAAACGAGACATGGATTTTGTAAATGTAGTTGCAGCACAATATTAAGAAAGTGTTTGTACTGTTTTGTACACTCAGTGTAATTACTCAATGTCGTCTCAATACAATTATCATACGTGTCCCTTTAGACCTCAGAGAGGTGTTTTATATGGGATTAATATGACACCGTGCAGCTCCAGCTGTCAGCTGAATGGATGACCGATGAAAATGTCTTCAGCCTGTACTGATCCAATCCATTACTATTACAGAACAATAAAGACATAGACCATTAGTTTGGACACAATATTTAATAATTCTTTCTCCTTTAAAGATACATAACATTACCATAAGTTGGAAAGCCTTGCATCAATCCAATATCCAATGCCACACACACACAAATGTCCATCTTATTTAATTGTGTATTGAATTATATATTATATATATTTATTTTCTCTAACTTCTCTCACACTGTTGGCTATTTTTTTCACTTGTTTTATGTGCACTAGGCAAGAGTGGAGCTGCAACAGAGAAGTGTGTCCCGTATCCACAAAGTGAGAAGCCGTAGATTCACCCAATTTGCCCAAATTCAATTCTGGTGTCGGTGTGGTCACTAGTAGGAAACCTTCTCCATACAGGAAATGACAAATAGAAACTTAAGAGTGACGGTATGGTATGTAAGTCGCTTTGGATAAAATGTCTGCTAAATGCCGTAATGTAATGTACATACAAACTAAACCTAGGTCTCCTAGATAGGGATGCAACGGTTTGAGATTTTGATGGTACGATTATAGTGGATGGAAAAATCATGGTTTTACGATTATTATGCGCTAATAAGGACGGGGAAAATCAAATGACCACTTTATAATTAAAGGTTATGTTGTATTTTTCACATTTCTTATGGTCCTGCAAAATAAAGTACTCTATATTAAAAACATGGTAGTTGCCCTTTATAATTCACAATAGCTGCCTTTTGAAACAGAAATATTAATACAGAAACTGATTTCTTTTTTTCTCCTGTTTAACAGCAGTGAGCAGCACTCCGTCCAGAGAAGGCTGGACTCACCCACATTAGATATGTTTCCTCTCTCGTCCCTTTGGTTTCCTTTGGTAAAAAGCATCACAGACCGACCAGGTTGGTAAACATGAGCATGCTTTGCGCAGTTTACTGACCTTACAGGATATCCGGGTATTGAAGTTCAAATAGTTTTCAAGCAGTCACCTCTTGCTGCTATTTGGAGCTGCCAATGTGCAAAGTTGCCTAGTGCAGCATTAAGAAAAATAAGATTAGACTGAATGACTTGTTATGCGGGGCATTTTTCGCAGTGCAGTATCAGTATACATCCCAGTGGAAGACTAATGGAAGTGACTGGGCATAGGAGCGTCCATGCTGTGCTCCATTTGGAATAGTCCTATCCATCAGCACAACCTTCCAACCATTAGCCTTGGGAGATGCCTTATTTATTGGCCCAACACCTCTCATTTCATATAATCTCCCTCGTCATCTTGCATTTGTCATGTTAATACCTGCCAACCTATCCAATGAAGGAAGTAAACCTCACTTCAACTGGGCCATATCAACACAAGCAATTGCAATCAGAGCGTAAATCAAAGCAGGGAGTCAATTTGTTCTTGGGAGAGGAACCAACTCAATTCTTCACCATTGACAGTCGGATGTGAATAAACACAAGTCTTGCCACCTCATTGCTTTTACAACAGTTTGTCTTGACTCTGAAACCTAAGACAACTTTCTGTCTTTTTTCGCTCAAGCCTGTCCACACTAAGACTGCACACTAGAAGCGGATTGGGCTTTTCGTATGTGAGCCAAAACCACTTGGCAGCAGACAGAGGATTGTCGAGCATATAGATCAGTAGACAATGCAGGGAGCGAACCCTGAGACAGTTGACATAATACTGTCATGAAAACTAGGCCAGGCAGTCAGTTCTCAAACTCCCACTAATAGCAATCTCAGCGCATGGTATCTACCGTGAACAAAACCCACCGAGATCAAAGAGTACAGGCCCGTTGGCTTTATGCAACATCCCATATTAGAAGAAATGCGACAATTGTCAATGGCTTCGAGAGAAATTACATAATGCGGCTCAACCTGCTTGTTTTCTTACATCAGTAGATTAAAGAGTAATACTAAGTCCACTCTGGAAATTCAAAAAATGGCTCTAGACCCGAGAAAAAACAAAGTATCAATATGGGCAGAGCTAGGGAGGCTAAGACCCGCCCAGTCACTGCTCCGTGCCCCCTCCCCACAGTTGCTATCAAGGCAACCTGCGCTGGCCAACGCCACCGGTGGCCGCTGTCCGCTATTGTCTTTTCCTCTCCGCAATCTGCTGAGTCTGTAGATGCTGGTTTTATAGGGGGCGTTGCCAGATACCTCGGTTAAATGAACTGTGGTTGTGATAGGGTGTTTGCTTGCTGAGGAAAGCTGCCACCAAATACGTCACCTGGCACCAGATCAGCCAATAGCAAAATACAATTGCAATAGCCGGTGTTCAACCAGTAGAGGGCAGTCGCCATGTGGATTTATCACATTACATTACATTACGGCATTTAGCAGACGCTTTTATCCAAAGCGACTTACATGTCATCATACCGTTGGCGGAGGCAGCCATGCAAGGCGCCAACCTGCTCAACCGAAGCAATTTGGGGTTAGGTGTCTTGCTCAAGGACACTACGACCAATAGTTTTTTTCCCGGGAGGAGCTGGACTCAAACCTTCAACCTTGTGGTTGCTGGGTGGGAACTCTACCTCCTGAGCCACTGCCGCCCCAATTTGTAGGATCCAACAACTTTGCGCTAAAATGTCAAGATTTGGACCTGGAAACATCGAACACTATACATCGGGTTTCAGTTGGAAAATGTTTTTGGGGGGTTTAGTGACTCTTTAAGAACATCACCTGCAATGCTACAGAAACAAGCAGAACAACCCTGTCAATCCATGGATGACACTGTGAAGTGACAACAACTAGATATGTTACACGTACTTAATCTGTGCAATACAGATCTGCTTGTAACTCTATATTTTCAAAACCGGTGACCATGTTATGAAAGCTGGAGTGAAGCTTAATAAAGGTTGACAGCCTTGGATATTTGATGGAAAAAATGGTGCTGTGACAATCCACTGTGGGAAATACATGTAAAAAGCAAATATATTATGATTCCGTGGGCGATTCGTCATGACGTCTCCCCACAAGGCCCAGGGACTTTTCACTCCACTGATTTCCCTCCTCGACAGCTCCTAATATTATATCTCATTCTTATTCCCCATAGCTTCAGAAGCCTTTGTTCTTCCCATTAGCAGATTTCAGTATGTGGTGACTTCTACAACTGCAATACAAACTGGAGACTGCTTTCTTCTTAAGCACTACTATATCAGACAAACGCATTCCCTCAATAGCCAAACCTACAAAACGGACTCGATTAAAGCCCATACAATATGTTAATGAGTACAATTGGGTGCATTACAGCCTCTGTATTTATGGATTGCACCCAATTTCATTGCAGCCGTGCCACAAAGCAATGTTACCATGCCACCAAAGGTGAGACTCGGAATGCTCAAAATCCGGCTTGTTGTTGAATTTGTGCTTTTGTAGGACTGGAAGCGCATGGGCGGGTTTGGTTCATTGTATATTGAAATTACAAACCAGAATCCTGGGATTATGAGCTGAGTCATGCTGAGATTGTGAAACAATTCAATCTAAGTGAGAGCAGGATCTCCATCTCATGCTATTTCAATTCGATATGCCTCACCAGGTAATCACTTCCCTGTCGGAAATCATTTGAGGCTGTTGAGCCACAATGACTTGTTGTGCATATCTCTCTGTTCACCAATGGTGTTTTAAAGGGCGGACTAACAATTGATCTTTCAGGACTATGTCTATTAATAACCCCTCCTTCTCTGTTGCCCACCGAGACAGGCTCCTAATTAAACTGGGTAAACGCTGCTGCGTTCGAATGAACAAAATAAAAAGGGTAAGCATCCCGGCGGTGCAGTTTTTGCTTACACAAGAGGCCATGGGCAACTTCTCTTTGTGCCAACATGTTTGGTAGCATTGCAATTACCTGCTGCTTGTGCGTTATTAGCACATAGCATAGAGACTGAGGTCGCGTTTATCATTTTCCATTAAAATTTCATGAGGGACCTACATGAAGAGGCAAAATAACTTTACTTTTAGTATTTTTCCACACTGATCACACTGAAGGCCCATTGCAAAAGCACTTCTTAACCTCTTCAATTATCAACAACAAGCACTGTGATGGTTCAGTCTCATTTTAGTACTGTAGATTATGTTTTGTCAGCAGTAGAAATTGCAAATTTTTCTATCCCATTAATTCCCAAGCCTATGGAAATGACTGCACATGATCGATGGGTAGAGCGAGCACATCACTCTCAAACATGCAGACTAGAGTGTCTATAAGCTCTCATACTGGGAGCGTGAAGGCCTGACCTGGTGTAACTATTAGAAGACATCACTGGGCTAATGATGCATGAGAAGTAATTAAGAGAGGATCAGGAAAATTAGTTTCTTTCTTTATCTGACAAACAGATACAATTCATGACAGACTGCAACTGGGGCCAACTAGGCTGCACAGAAACTGCTGTCACTGCAAAATTGCCCTTGGGCAAGTGTCAGTCTCTTTCTTGCACAAGTATGCATTTTATTAGAATCACATTTTATAGCACTGTACAACACGCGGTACTTGTGTATTTGCTTAATCACATCGATTGTGGCGTTTGGTGCGCTTACAAATGAGTTCCCCTGAATGTTTGCTAAGTGCTATATTGCTGGGGTAAAACCGCATTGCTGCAATTTTGACGTTTTTCTTTTTCTCACGTGTAAAAGAAACGTGAATCTAACATTGGCCCGTGCGACCTGTTAAAACCCTTTCTGTAATTTGAAAGGCATATCAACGAGGAAATAAGCTTTCTTTTCTTCATTCCTGAAATACCTTTTGCAGATACATGCTTATCTGACAACAGTGATATAGCCAGAACCACAAGGCACTCAGTGCTGTACTGAGCTACTGTGATTCCCTAATCCTCTCCTTCAAAAATCTATAATGGTAAAGGTCAAACAGAGCAGGCAATGGGAAATGCAGATTAGCTTGTCAATAACCGACACACTCTCCTACACCCACGAGCTATGATTTGATGAGGAGCAGTCGAAATCCTGGGACTGGAGGAACATGTAAAAGCTCGGGGCTTAAAATGTTAAGGTGAAGACCTTTTCAGGGCACCTTGTAATAAATAAAAGACCTAAGCAAGTGTTAATAAAGCTTCTAAGAACTTTATTATCGGTTGAGTATTTTGTGGCTATCGATGGTAATAGATATGCAGTAATGATGTAACTAAACAGTTATCACATTGTTTTATACAACATTGTGTATTACCGCCTCTGTAGACATGGTCGCTGTTACCACCGGCTGAAATTCTGACATTCTGTTATTTGTAGTTGCTTCACCAGTCTCAGAACAGCCCATGTTTGTTTGTTTTGGGGGTTTGGGAGCTGCTGTCAGTCCAGTGACGTCAAAATACTGGAGACACTGTGATTGCTGGGATACACCATGGCCGCTAATCATGAAAGGTGTCACCAAAATCAAGAAAAACAAGAATCTCATGGATTAAGGGACCACAGTGTTTCTATCCTACTGATGTTAGACTGAAGCCCAGGAGGTAGCTAAATACAACAGAAAAAAACGTTTTTTATCTAGCCAACCTTAATGATCTAGGTTAGCTAGTTAGCCTCGCTGACAGTCCATGTTCTAACTAGCCATACAAGCCTATAGCTATCTAGGTACGCTAGTTAGCTAGCCTGCTGACCTTCCAAGGTGGTGAATGTCATGGTCATGAATGAACGAATGAAAGAAGTCACTGACATTTGTCATTTTAATTATAATAGTTCCATATTTGCAATTCAAGTTTGCCCTTTTGCAGACCTTTAACTTGTGGCCATTGAGGTTTAACTCAACCAAGTAGATTATTTCAGCCTCCAGAGCAGCTCTGCCTCAAGAGAAATGTTTGTACAACTAAAACTCCAATCTACATATAATACTCCAGCATGGAAGTATGGCCATTAGTTGGCATTAGAATATTGTCATTGTCCAAAGCATTTTGAGTTTTCGTCTCCGGTTGAAAGCATGAAATATCACCAATATTACCTGACACTAAAGAGCAAAAACATCTTGCCCAATACCAATCAGTTCTTGAAAGATGCACTTCTTTGCAGGTCCTGTTTTCCTGTACATATTAGGGGTGGGAATAACAAGAGGCCCCACGATATGATATTATAATGATACTTGACCCACGATAGGATATTAATGTGATTTTCTACGATATGCTGATTATTGGGATAAGATATATTGCAAATGTATTACCTTTTTTGATTGCAAATGATGTCCCCAAAGGAAAACTTGGCTCTAGTTTGGAGCATGTGAGACAACAGTTGCGATTTTGTTATCCTAGTACAGAAAGGTTCAATGCGTATTTAAAATATCAATACTTAAATAATAAAAGATCGATACATGACGTCCGTGTATCGATAACATTTTGTCACACAAAATACCGTGATACTATGCTGTATCAATTTTTCCCCCACCCCTAGTACATATATGTCAGTATGTATTTGGGTTACAATGCCTCTGCACCAATGTCACCAAGACAAATTCCTACACATTTACTGCACTTGGCAAAATAAAGTCATTTTGATTCTAATTCCAATTCTAAACTGTCCCCTTGATGCACAGTGGGCACACAGCTCCCTAGCTGATTAACTAAGACGTGGGCATCACATTGGCACTAATAGGCATTAGCACAGATTCACCCTTATTTGACACACAGAGGTCTGAGAGGGTGATCATCACGACGACTAAGCGTTCTAACGACGAGTGTTGAAAACTACAGAGGAAAACAGGGATGAGACAATCATGGCCAACACCGTAAGAAGGGCATCCTTGAGGGCAGATGATATCGCTGTGGACAAGTGCAGTTATTAGGCCCTGTGGTCTCCTCCACACATACTATCTAAATCTTCATACATATTTAACAGCTTGCTGGGAATGCTGAACCTGGGAATACAGAAAACAAAACATCTAGGCCGAGGGTGAGGAAGAGGAAGAGGGAGGAGGAGAGACAGATAGTCATATGCATATTGACACATATTGACAAACACCCCAAAACTAGATAATTACTCCATGACGTCTAAGCATGTTGAATACAAAGCCTGGCAATTATTTCAAATGTTTGACACATTTGACATACGGCAATGTGCAGATGGGGGTCAGTTCAACATCAACCCAAACAAGCAAAACATTTTTACAGTATTATAGCGTGGTATAAATTCATATTAAAACTGCTTTGGAAACTGTTTTGAACTGAGATCAGAAATATATTTATGTCCCGATTTCACAAAACGATGCAGGAAGCACGACTACTTTATTTACACCATTTTTTTTACATTGGTACAAGCGGTAATATCAACATCTATTCAATGTCAAAATGTTTCCTGTGTTTTTTAAAGGTCTTTATTTTACCCAACTTTATTGAAGTTTGTATAAAAATGCCGCCAAACCTGAAAACCGCAGCATGGTAATACTGTGTGCCATGTGCAATAATATACTGTATGATGCCATGATAGGCATTATATATGTTGATCAGATGTACTGTAGGGTTGACAAGTCCCTGTAAATCTATTTTACTCCCAATAAACCTCTCCTCCCTTGCAAACCAGCCAAAAATAATTGCTACGTGGTCAGCAGCATGAACAATAGCATGTAACATGTTCATAGGCAAACTCATTTTGCAGCTCATCCAAGATAATGGAAACCAATTAGTGGAGACATAGAGGGGACAAAAGAGCATAGCAGTCAGAACAGGACAAGTCAGCCAATTTCTAATGCCACAGTTTCGCCCATGCAGCTGAATAACACCATGATTGCCACTGTGGCAACTGCTACCAAGACCATAGAAAAATGTGTACATGTCCATATTGTAAAACATGCTTTTATGCACTGGAAATACAAAATGTGAATCTCTGCACTGAAAAATCAAACACACTACAGCTTTTGGATTAGTAAGAACGCCAGCATTTTGCAGAACGTCTCAGAAGTGCTGACAAATACCAGTTGATAGGCACGGTCCCTGGATGTGGGAAATGAGATTATTCTGGCTAAAGCAATGAAATACACAGGACAGTGCAAAGCGCAAAGGGTATTCTGCTGTGGCATGTCAATGGCGCATGTCGTTTAAATACATCTGTGCCACAATTTGGCTTCCCTCAGATAAAGTACTGTATTTTCAATCCCATCACTGTCGAAATCCGCGAAGCATCATGCAGATTACTCCGTCACTTTACTGTAAGAGCGGATCCACTTGGAAATGGACACACAAAACTACTGTAAGGTATATCTCAAAAGCATCTAAATCTTTGTGAATCGAAAAGGAACCTGCAAGATGCACAGGACATGAAGTTAGCTGTCAAGTGCATCTGATTAACACACACCCAAGCCAGTGCATTTACTAGGAAACGGCTGCATACATGAACATGACCCACTCTTTGAACTGTGAACCACGGACCCCTCTGATCCACTCTACAGCAGAACAGTGGCTTTGATGTGTTTGAAGAGGAGATTTAAAGATCAATGCCGTAAAACTCATGTCTCCAGTCTCTGCTGTGGCCTATGGACTACTTTATTTTCAGAAATTAAACTTTGATTAACCATGATGTACAAAACTCAAACTGTTTGTTCAAGTTTGTTCAAAATGTTTCGAGGGAAGGGGGTGGATTTGGAATTAGTCTTAAGGCTTCAAAAGCTTCTCCAATGGATTGAAGGGATAAATGCGGTACTACCTTTTTAAAACCTTAATTTACCCAGGGAAGAGCATGCGTGTACTTCTTCAGCAATGTCTTGTTTCACACTCACTCCGTTACAGACATTCAAACATGGAGGCTGTTCAGTACAGCCATAGTCTTCTACTCTTGACCACAGAAATATTGTATGAATTGGGGTTAAACTGCCTTGCTCAACGGCACCTTAAGGGTAGTTGTTGAGGGAAGGGAGAGGGTGTCTTGTTCACTTCCCCTTCTCTGCTGGTGACCTTCCAGCAATCAATCAATCTTTATTTATATAGCCCTTTTATACAAGCATGTCTCAAAGGGCTTTACATTGCATCATATACATAGTACATCACATCATGTACTACACTACACACAAACACATGTATTTGCATGTCCAGAACCAATGTTACCATCAGGCCACATTACTGGGATAGAATACTTTCTATTTTGTTGCTATTAACATGTGTTGGGTTGCTGACCTGATGAAGACGTGGACATGTTGGCTTAAACTAGTATCTGCGAGACCCTGATTTTGTTATGTTGTCTCCGTCTTTGGTGCTCAGCGTTCTTTGCTGTGGTGTTTCTTTGCTGCGCTTCCCAGAGATCACTTGTCAATCAAACAGTGTGTTCAGTACTGTGACGTCTTTCTCCTTGGATTTTCTGTTGATGAAGTTTGAGTTTCTGTAGGTGGCGCTCTTTTCTTTGTCTGTTCTGTTAGAGTAACATGACTGTGTGTTGTCCCATGTGTGTCGAAAATGGCACATTAAGAGGGAATCTTCAAACTCAGTACAAAATGCAAATGGATAAAAACAATCATCTGTTAAACTGCAAGTTACGTTTGCACATCTTTTTTCCATCTTTTTTCTCTGCTTGCTGTCATCGCCATGACCCAAACATGTCACGATGCGTTCGACCCTAACTGTGCTAAAAGTGAATCCAGATACACCCCACTGCAGGAGGCAACAGACCAAGTGCTGCACTCAGCATTCACAACACAATAACAAAATTAATATTTGATTTGGAAGGGTACAGCCACTTCCTGTCTCCTGCAACGCCCCGAAGAACAAAGTAATTCTCCTGTTACCCATGGGCAGTTAAGATTCCTCTAAATAGCACTCTACAGCACCCCTGATGCACCACAGTGAACACAATGCACCGCGTGAAATAGAGTTTGACTTGCGGAGCAAAAGTAGCAGGAGTACAGCTGACTCAAAGACAAGTAAAGCAAACATGTGGTAGGTGACAAATAAGATTAAGAAACATTGTATTTATTTTCTTGATGAGATTTGACCGTGGCAGCAACCTGATCTCCATGGAGAGCAACAATAGAAAATCAATTAAAATGCTAAACTGAGGTCTTTTTTTCATGCCGTTCCACAAACAATCCGCTCTCTCTTGGGGACGACAACCAAATGCTCTTTGCAAATACTTAGGGTGGACAACGGTGTCTCATATCAGTCCTTTCAACTCCTTTTATTTCAGATGTCCAACACCAGGAGCCCTGCAGTCAGACTTTCTGGTCATCTAACTCAGAGTAAGAGTGACAGTGAGTGAAGGGCAGCATCTGCTGAGGGAGAAAGGGCTGGTACGTGCCAAGCACTAAGACAGAAGAAAGGAAACCAACTTTCTGCTTGCTTTGTCCTTGAGGTGATCAGGTTTGGCTAGTGTGGTTTGCATGTGTTGAGCTAAATGTTTATGTCACATTCACAAAATATCGGAAGAAGTGTTAGTACGGGATGACATCCCGTCGCTATAACTAAGCGCTCACGTGTTTAACTCTCTGGAACACCCACATCCCAAATGAGTTTTATTTATTAATTTAAAATTAACCATGAACCAACTGCAGCAGGTATTGCTCGCTTTTTGTACATAGAGTTGATTGTATTACTGTGAATATAACTGATCTATTTAGTTGTCAGTGTTTGTTGTTAGTTTTTTGGCTGCTAACATAGGTGGATTTGCTGCCTGTGTTGACGATGCAAAGTGGGAGATATCGGATCGTACAAAAAAATCCCATGTCCTACTTGTAATTAGTACAAGGGAGCTGACGTGAACGTTTTTTCCCAGTCGGCAACTGGTATTTCCGGTAAATCCGACATGGCATTAGGGGTGGAGTAGTATTCATAGAAATTACATTTAACGGTACTATATGTAGCATTTTTAAACATCAATACATCAGTGTCAAATTAACTGTGGTACCTTGGTAAAATGACTGTATAATAAAGAGACCATGTTTGAGACAAATGGTAGCCTCTAATTCACGCCAGAGGTGTTGTTAATGTAAATGTTTCTACAAAATTCAGACCACATTTCCCATCAATCCGGTTGATTCTTGTCGTAAAAAGGATGTTGCTTCACGTCCCCCCTCTCCTTCCCTGGCATCTTTGGCTTTAGTGAAGAGGATAAACATGTTGGAAGTGATTTTTCCATCTGCATTTCACTCCAGTCAAACATCTGCCATTGCCAGAAACTCTGAAAGCTTTAGCTCTGTTTACTCTGGAGGAATAGCTCCCTCTTCCTGTTTTATGCCGTAAAACGATCCAGCAGATCAGAATCAAAATTTAAAATACAGTGTAGATGCCGGTAGAGGCTGCCAATCTTCTCTGCGGTGGTCTCGTTTGTTTACAGTAATTACATGAATGTCACAAAACTAACGTGTCAATGATTTGTCGATGTTAAATGCTACATACAGCACCTTTTATTTCAAAGGTTAAATAATCCCACATGCACGCAACGCTACAAGGGGCAAGATGTTAGAGGCAAAGTTCAATCACTAATAGGATTCAAAGTTAAAAACCTCAGTAAAGGCTGTCTTATTTCCACTGCTGCCATACCGTCACTTGTAGTCCTCTATTGAAGATCATTAAGAATAATTGGGTAAACCCAGGTGAGTCGTGCGTTTATTGACATTTTGCAAACTGCAGCACTCGAGCTGCCGACAGCAAGGCCAAAACAGCATGACCCTAAGCCTTTCGTTAACACTCCAAGATTGTATTTCTCTGGCAAACTGATGGGGTCTGGCAGTCATGTAAGGTAGTGTGGGGTGGCCTCCTCACCTCATAATGGGCAACCCTCTGGGACTCAGAGATGAGCTGAGCGCTGCACACTTTGCAGTAGCTGTCTGTGAAAAGCCCTTGGTCCACCTCCGTTGACTTCATCTGTAGAGGAGAAAGAGACAAACATGGACACGGTTACTGACCTGGATGCACTTTGGGGCAGGGTTGCACCATCAATACTTTTTGTTTGTTTGCAACCCCTAAAGGTCTCATCAACACATTTCAGTGAGGTGTTTCAGACAGCCTCATACATAGAGTGTTCTGGTGCTGTGCAGAATTCCTAGTGAAACATTTATTATTCAAACTGGGCAAATCCTAACCACTGGACCTCATTCACCTCAGACATCACATTTAGTAAGCACTGAAAAATTTAACGATGTGGAAAAACTATGTGATTCACAGTTGATAGTCTCAATATTCAAAGAAAGCGGTCTGATGTTTGTCATTATCATGCAGTCTTGCTTTGGAGAAGTCACTACAGGGAGCTAAGACAAACCAGCCAAGATGTAATGGAGCAAGTACACAATAATCGCATTTCATACTTTCATAGTTGTTAAATTAATATTTCATTACATCAAGCACTTGCATTAGTGACAGATTCTGAGCAGGTTTTGCAAGCAAATGAGTCATAAAACAAATTTAATATCAGGCATCCACAAACATCACACCGAAAATTCAGCCACGAAGCAAAATTATTTTTGACAATGAAATGTATGATTGAACTTCATACTGTGTATGGACACTGTGTGGGGAAATAAAGAGATTCGGAGAGAGACTGCTGCAAGGAGCTTTTATTTCCCTTCCATCAACATGGTCTGAGCCATCTCTGCTTTCTATTACTAATTCAGCCCGGCTTCCATTAGGGACTCACATTTCATATTTGGAAGCAGTCAGGCTCAACTTATCCTCATTTACAGAGGCACGTCTTCATTAGGAACAGCATGACAGATGAGAACTGAGGTCATGAGGGTATAAAAGCAAAGTCTCTCCAACTTCCCTGAGATGTGATGCACAATGACATAAAGAAAATGTTGTTGTGGTTTGCTCAATTTCACATGCAGATGATACCACAAATGCTTTCAAAATAAGATGGGACCACCAAGGCCCGGCTCTACTAATCGAATTGCGGGCGCCAAGACCTTGTTATCTGATTTACTAAGACATCGCACAGGGGATTTGTGATTTCAATCATAGGTTGATCTGGGTGCGCTTAATTGTTTATGCATTTGCGAGTGTTCCAAGGCAGAGGCGCAAAATAAAGGGAGGGATTTATGGAACTTGACGTGATTTCTCAAGAGCTGGTGCCTGGTGGCCTTTATCGTCTGTTGACTGCGCACGGAATTTAAGACCAAGGAAAAGCACGTCTTATCACTTTACGCAAAGGATGGCTCCACTGAGGCCGGCCCTGGAACCGGCTCCAAGATCAAAGTGATACAGTCATCTGCCAAAAATAACAAGCAGATTGTTATTGCTATTACAATTACAATTGGGTTTAAGTGAGAATGTAGACCTACAATTGCAGTATTTAAACCTCAGTGTCAGAGTAGTAGACTCAATATGGAGACAATTACCTAAATATACAAAAAGGACAAGGCGTATGTTCTTCTCTCAGTTTTTCAAAGGGTGTATGAAACTGAAAGGTGCACTGGATCATTAATAGTTCTTCATAAAAAAATAAAATAGGTTTGGACCATCATAAGATCAGATCAAAACTGACATTTCTTGCACCATATCCTCCCTCCTTCATTTAAGGCCTCTCCCTCTGGTTGCCTGAGCATGGTTCTTCCCACAGTTCAACTGTGAAATGAGAAATATTGCAGTATAGTCTTCAAGTAAAGGCAAGGGAGTGAATGTGAATAATTTTAAGGCGATTTCATGTTTTATTTGTAGGCCACGGGGCAGCTCCCACTGGCTCGGCATGTCCACTCGACACTATACATATATTATCCAAACAGAATTATCTCCCACTATCCTTCTGTGATCAAATGAGTATGGAAAGGCTGCAGGATAACTTCCTTAAATTATTCAAAATGTCACCAACATGTTTTGTGTCATACATTGATCAATTCTGGGGGAGAAAGAACGCTTCCATTTGAATGATCCCATTCAGCACTGCAGAATGCCATTCCAGTTGCAGATTTTCTTTTCATCTTCAGCATTCAATGTCACTGTTCCAGAAAATAATGTGACATTGACAGTGAGTTATAGCACACTGCCTCTAAGCTATTGCATCATGGACGCTGGTATCCGGCAGCCTAGAGGGCACGGCCAGATTGACGGAACGAGGATAAAGCCTGTCAGAGCCCACAGCGTCTGCAGCTCGACGGCCGGGGAGAAAGAGGAATCAGTGACGCTTGTGTCCTCCCCTGTCTTGTAATCAGTTGAAAGCAGTGCCATTTCCTGGACAAAGAACGTGCTCAAATTTTGCAGGACAAACAACATAAATGAAGGGCTTTAAGAGCTCTATCACCTCACCTCAGTCACAGGCCCACAGCCTGCCTTAGCAACGGTGCACAGATGCTGGCAATTAATCATGAATTACCCTAAATTCTGTTAAGCAGCAGCAGCAGCAGCAGCAGCAGCAGTGCAAGGAGAAGCAGCAGCCACAGTAGTCTGGGAAAAAAATGTAAAATAAATTCTCCTCAGCTTTAATTTCTTTGGGCAGCATGGTCTCATGGAAAGAATGACCCGGGTTCGATTCCCAGCCGCGACCCGATTGCATGTCTTCCCCCCACCTGGGTTTGCTCCCACAGTCCAAAGACATGCAAGTCACCTGGAGACTCTAAATTGTCCACAGGTCTGAGTGTGACTGATTGTTTGTCTATCTGTCTCAGGCCCGTGATGGATTGGTGACTTGTCCTGCCTTCCGCCCAATGCATGCTGGGAAATGAATACATTTGATTTATTTCCCTTGCACTTCTCAATCAAACATGATCCTCTGGGGACACAGGAGTATTTGGTTACATCTATTGACAGGCTGCTGTGTCCTATGACCCTTGTGGTCCTTATTATTGGTCCACTTGTAATGTCAGTAATCTAGGAATTTAAGCGTATTCTACTGTTGCACTCTGGATAAGAATGCGAGAGTGTCTGCCAAACGCCTACAATTTTAAAACGTAAAGAGCAGTGGAGAGGACGTCTTCTTAACCCCTTCCGTGACAGCAGCACGCCCTGACACTTGTCCTTGTCCCGCAGCATCAGCATCACTCAACAGCAGAGCTACAGGCCGCTGCTCTGGATCAGGCAGGAAAAGACTACCGAGTGTGAACCACGGCCCTCGAAAGAGCCGCTCACCGAATTAACATGTTTCAATTCCCCTCCATGGCGATCAATTCATTAAGCTAATGGATTTTACTGTCAGATACACAGCTGTAATTGCAAGAGGTTGACTCTCTTCGAAATTAGATGCTGAGAAAAATATACATTTTCATCCAGATAAGGGGAGGTATCGCAATCGTAAACCAACAGCGGGTTCTCTACTCAATTCAATCGTCAATATCTGATCAGAGCAGCTGTTGCCAACGTCATTAAGACCAGGCTCTCTCAGCGCAGCACTATCAGCTTATTAAAGGAGCGGCATTGCCAATTTGGCCAAAGAGAAACGTGGGACAGGGCAGTCAGCGAGGGAACAATGCGGCATGCCTTGTACAATCAAATTAGCAGGAACCCAGCCTGTTTCTCACACCTAGTCAACACTGTTTACAGCATCTCTCTGACTGTGACGGGCCAGCAGCAAATCAACCAAGGCAAGCTGCACGTAGCTGGAAGAAGAAAAAAAAACCCACAATGAATCAGTGGGAGGGAAGTAGCACAGAGATGGAAGGGAGGTCAGAGGTGTGAGCGGCCGGCAGATGTTCTGGATATGAAAGGTTGGCTGTAATTCGTTGGGCGAGGTCTTAAGCTGGCGAGCCTGTCCAGACATGCTGGAGTCATCCTGGCCTTTCCTCTAGGTGGAAAGATCTGATGCTGCATTCTGATTTGCCCACCAGCTCAACGGGGAAGCAGTGCTGTCACGATAGCAGAATTTTGACTTTGATACCAATGTTTAAAGCTTAAACCATTTTCGACCTGGACTCT